>NAGG01000251.1:0-20516 GCA_003031705.1 Calonectria naviculata
AGAGGAAGAAAGAAGAGGCCAAGAAGGAAAAGGAGGATGCGGAAAGGGCGAGAAAGCAGGAGGAGAAGGAAAATAGACACAAGCCAAAGGTAGTCCAACCACAGTACGACCATCGCCACGGCACACTAGCCACAGGTAAGGCCGGTAGTCCTGAGACTCTTTACCTGAACTTGCAGCAAAAGAAGTAAGCTCAAAGGCGCGGTTGTATACTGGTATAGTTAACACTTAATTATATTTGCTTAAAAGGCAGCAGACGAGGAAGCTGGAGAAGGAAATTGACGGGAAAAGAGGAAAAGGTGACAAGAAGCAATGGGTTTAAGGGGAGGTGGGAAGATTAGATTGCTCTCTGTGTGCTCAATCAGCGTTTGGTTAATGATGCGCGTTGTATCTGAAAAGAACATTCTACGTCGGGCGCGTTATATCGGGTTTAGTTTGACACTAGACACTTTCTCATTGCTTTTTCCCACTCTTCGGCTTCTCTTTTTATGGCGGGCATTATGGAATTACAGGCAATATTCTGTTTCATGCACGTCCGAATCGGGGTCTGCAAGATGGCTCACCTTGTTTGGAGCCGGCCGGGTGGGGCGTCTAGACAGCTGACCAAAAGAGGTTTAGCGTGGCAAGCAATAAATCATCCCTCATGTAAACAAGGTGATGCGCCTCAACCATCACAACCTCGTCGCGACCCGCAAACCACCATCGTCACCCGGAGCCCGACCGAACCATCGCGAATTGACCCGGAAATCGTATCGCGCGCTTTTTAATCGTCACTTGCGCCTTTTTGCACCACTATCACGACGCGACGCGAACTTCGAGACGACGCGACCAAACTGCTCCCGGACCAACGTCAACTGCCGGAGCCCCCCCCCCAGATCACCGCCCGATATCTCGGAGTCCATGCGGTCCCGAATGCGCCACTCATGACGACTCTGGTGACGACTCGGCAGCCGCTACACGTTATTAGCATGAGCAACCAGCCGGGGCGACGGGCGAGCAAGCGACCCACCGGTACGATGAATCGTGAAGACGCGCGGGGACGAGGTGCTGACCGTGTAGCAGTCGCCGCCGATTTTGAGCGGGATGATGATTTTCAATTTGTGCGCAAGTCGAAGAGGCTGAAGACGGAGACACCTCCGGAGGAGCCAGAACCCCCCAAGAGGTCGACGCGGGGTCGGAGGAGTACGAGGACACGCGATTCCAGTGATGAGGTAACGGAAAACAACGCGGTGGAGGAGACGACAACAACAACAACGACGACAAAGACGAGGGCGAAGGCGAAGGCGGCAGCTACTGAGGCGGCGACCACAAGGACTACGAGAAATTCGACCAGGTCAAAGGCGAGTTTGGACGCGTTAATTGAGGAGGAACCAACCCTCAAGGTCGCCAAAAAGAGAGGCCCCAAAAAGACAGCAAAAGTCCAGGAGGAAATACCGCAACCGGAGCCACCGCAGGAGCAGCAACCACCACAGACAAATGGCGTCCCAGCAGCAAAGCCAGGCCGCAAGGCGGCATCTTCAAAACGTTCTGTGCCAAACTGGGATGAGTCGCCACAGCAAGCGCCGGTGCAATCCGCCGTCATTGCACTGCCGATGAGTGACACGCCAATCATCAACCGGAACAAGGAAATGCGGAAGAAGGGCAACGGCAGCCGGCGGAGCAGCTTAGGGAACCGGGGACGACGAGCGAGCTCCCTCATCGACAACGGCCAAACAGCGATTCCACATCGAGAGGTCAACCCGGCAGATTTTTTCAAGCACATTGGAGCGGATTTGGTAGAGCCTCGGAGAATGATGCAGCTGTTAACTTGGTGCGGCGAGCGGTCCCTTGTTGAGAAGCCACGGCACGGCACGCTAAACTCAAATGCCATCCATGGCGGTAAGAAACCTCGTGGGCGAGTCAAGATATAGCCTTGCTGACTTATTCTGTAGCTCGTGCGATCCAAGATCAGCTATTCAAAGATTTTACAGCCCGACCAGACTTGTCGAATTGGTTCGGTAGAGTGGACGAAGACGTGCCGAAAGCACCCGTCGTCCTTAAGCCCAATCCCAGAAACATCGAACTCGACGAGAAACTAGCGCAGTTGGAGATTAACGTGAAAAGGTTTGTGTCGATTGACTCCGGGAATGCCGTCTCTCCGTTTCTAACTCCATTCACAGATTACAAGAAGAAAAGAAGGCTTGGCAATCAATACGAAAAAACCCGCCTGCACAGCAACCTCTGTTCACTGAAAACGAGACTGGACCGATTGTGCTGCCAGATTTCGATTTGCTAGACCCGGAGGAGGGGAAAATCAGAGGCTATCTAGCCGACGAGACATCGTCATTCAACGCTATTCGATCACAAACCGAGAGACGACTACGCACCATCCAGGCCTCACTCGAGTTTCAGGTCGACCAGCTTGCTGACAATGTGCACAAGCTCGAGCAGCGTGTCATAATCGGCAGCAAAGAGGCGGACAAGGTCTTGAGCATCAGCGCACTGCGCCTGCGCCAGCGCGAGGAGCGGGAAAAGGCCAGTGCAGGAACAAAGGAAATGCCCGTCATGGAGGTGCTCAGGAGTCTGGGCAGCATACTACCAGAGGGCGGTTGATGAGTGCGGCAAGGATCTTTTTCTACAAAAAACATCATTCCAAACAAAATCAACTGCTTTTACGGACCACGAATTTGACGACGAGACGAGCCTCCATTTTCATTTTCTCACTCCCTTTCTTCTTGATACTCCCCCCTCCCGCGCCAGCCTCACTGTGCTTGCCCGGGATTCGGTTTAGGTGGACATGGGCGGTTTTTGCTTTGCTATTAGGTGGTTAGGTATATTATTGCTGAAGTAATCCCCGGCGTTAGGGCGGGTCCCCGGAGTTGACAGGACGGTCCTTCTCGGGAGCAAGCATGCGAAACGTAACGAGGATTTATTTTTCGGACGAGTTCATCCCAGCGTGACAAAGTATTCTGTAGGATGGGTATATAGAAGAAAAAAAAGTCAAGAGTGGATAGTTCTATATATTATCCTTCTCGTGGAGCTTCTTCTTATTTGATCTTGATTTTCGCCGTTCTTTCTTCTTCTCCTTGCCTTCTCCAGACCATTGACGATACTTTTCTTTTTTTTTCCCTTCATAACTGTATTAACTTTCTTCTTTATTCCCGAATGGGCAACTCGGTGGTCTCAGCGGGCTTGGAGTCGGCCTTCTTCTTCTCCTCCTTCTTTGGCTCTTCCTTGACGGGATTCTGGTTACCCTTCCACTCTAGCTTTCGGGGCTTCATGAAAGACTCTAGCACCTCGTCTGTGACGAGCTTGCGCTGCTCCTGGAACTCCTCGACGAAGGGCTGCAGGGCCTCGATGGCCATCTTCTTGAGCTCTCCACTGAGGAGTTCGCCGCTCTTGTAATCCTTGTAAATCTTCTCAAGCTTCTCGTCGTCCTCCTCAAAGTACGTCAGGTAAATGTAGGACACATCCACGTCAGGGTTTCCTCCCAGTCTGCGGTGCTCCTCAATGTTGACCTGGCCGCCACTGAAGGCGAACTTGTTGATCTTTTTCTATTAGAGGTAATGTACGTTAGTGATGATGATTCACTCAGTGTTTTTTACGCTCAGTGATATACATGCCTTGACCTGGTTGGCGGTATCAGTCATGAAAATGGCGGAGTTGGGGTTCGACGATGACATCTTGCCACCAGCGCCCTGAAGAGCAGTAAGGAACTTGGAGTGGATCAAGGCGGGCTTGGGCGAAGGGTAGCGCATGCGGTGGGCATTATCTCGGAGAAGACGGAAGTAGGGATCCTGGTCAATACCCATGGGAATGAGGCAAGGAATCTTGGCGATGGCCTTGGTCCGGACGGCTGCAGGCTCATCGGACCAGATCTCAGGGTACGAGGTTGCGAATGCAGCCACACATTGGACCGAGGGGAAGAAGATCTGTCCGACGTTGGAGCTAAAAAGAAAATCGGTCAGCGAAACTGTCGCTATCACAGCGATAACCAATGATGCTTGTTTACCTTTCATTGAAGCCGAAAGCACCACGGACCTGGTTGAAGGTGACAAGCTTGGAAAACTCCCAGGCGTTCATGAGGAAGTGGTTGCTCAAGTACTTCAAATCGCTGTATAGGAAAGTCTTCTTGACGTCAAATCCAAGGGCGATGATGTCTCGGGCATTCTCCATGGCATACGACAGAGTATCCTCAAAGGTCAGGCTGGGCTTGAACAGGGCCTTCTCGTCATCCGTCAACATGAAAACCAGCGGCACGTCGAACACATCCTGCAGCCACTTTGTAAATTTGAGGGGAATGGTGTGGCCCAAGTGAAGACTGCCGGTACTGGGTCCGCGACCAGTGTACAGGAAGAAGGGCTCGCCGCGCTCGTATCGGGTCAGGATCTTGTCAAAATCGCGATGGCTGAAGAAGAGGCCTCGTCGCAGCCAGCGGTGCGGCTTGTGGCCCGTCACTTTCTCAAAACGCTCCAGCAGAGCATGGTCAATCTTAGTGGTCTTCCACTTTCTAAAGAGAAAAGAGAAAAAAAGGACATGTTAGTATTTAAGAATTGGACGAGTTCCGAATCGGAACAATGCCGGAATGCTCACTCGCAAATGGCGTCGTAGTTGATGGCAGCAACTTCGCCATTCTCGTTCTGGGCACCTTCCACGGACCAGGGGTTGATATCCTGTTCCTGGTTAGCTGGCTTAGCGGGTTCGGCCATGATTCTGTCGTTTCTAGCTGTTCTTTGTGTTCGAGACGCGATTGTCGAAGGAAGGGTCTAGTCGATCGCGGGGTTCTTTTGGTGTAGCGGGGCAATCAAACGGTATTGGAGGAGTCACACAGCTCCTTGCCATTGAGTCAACCCATTGTTATCTACTCCACCAATGAGAGTGCATAGACGCATTAGGTAACCCATCATCAGAGCCACATTAGGCCACATTGAGCCACATTTCTCATCCCATCCAAGCATACGCCACATGCGACGGACGCAAGTGTCCCCTGTCCCAAAGAGGAACAAACGTTGGAACCAGAGTCGCGTGCCTCTGCGGATTGCCGTCCAACTAGGCTTAATATAAACATATTATATTGCATTTTTCATGACTTTTGTTACACTCCAGCTCGTCAGTGCATCTCGGCGACAGCAGGCTCTGCCTTGTTCCCCATCCCGACCATGTACATGCAACGATTTCCAACGCCAGCTTGTCCGGAAAGCAACCTCACAATTAGATCCAGCAGGACCACCGGCTGTTAATTGCCTCCCATCCCTTCCCAAAAACAATAGCAGCTTCCGCCCGAATAGACGCTCATAAAGTGACTCGGCGTCGTCTAGTGGAGATAGGATACGACGCTTTGTAAAACAAAAATCGCCGTTTAGATGAGATGCTTTGATCGGAAGTAGGCGCGGAGGTACATGATCTGCCAGCCCCAGAGACCAATCAGCAGCCAGGTGGTGGCGATACCAAACCATTTGACTCGGTTGTTGGTGCTCTCGTTGGTATCTCGCAGCTTCTGCTCTCGGGATCGGAGGTACTCCATCTCTGTCACGATCTCGGCCGTCACCTCTTCAATGCGACGGAGCTCAGCCTCGACGGGCTTGAGCTTCTCGGTGGCCTGGATGGCAGACCAGTCCTTGGCGTCGGCACCAATGTCAATGTCGAGCTCGACGTGGCGGGTGGGGTTGTTCAGTCGCTTAGCTATGGGCTTGTTAGTCGAGCGTCTACAAGGGCGGCGAAGATTGCCGTTTTGACAAAGCTCGGGCGGTAATGTAACATACAACCAGTGAAGACGTTCTCGAAGCAGACATCGAAAGCGGCGGAAGCGTGCGAGGTGAAGAGGGTTCTCGATTCTCCGACGACATCCCTGGGACGGCCATACTCGTTGCCAACGGCATCTCGAATCTACAATCCCTCGTTAGACTTTCTCTAAGCACTTGTAGCCCAGCCAAGCGCCACATACGTGAATGTTTAGCATCATGCCATCGCCCCTGTATCCATCGACGGTGGCCGTGACGACGACAAGCTCATTCTCGCTGACGAAGTTGCGGATGCAGCGCTCCTTCTTGGACGACTCTGACTGCGCCGCAATGTCGAACTTGAGGGCGTTGGCGACGCCAATGAGGAAAAGAACGCTGCAGATGCACTGCAGCAATGAGTGTTGGGGCGCCATAATTAACTTGGGTTGTCGACGTGGAATTGCGTAACGTAGGCTGCTTCTCGTCGTCGTGAAGGGGGAAGAGGAAGGTCAGTCTACAAGCTGTTCACTGACAAGGGGCCCAGACTCTAAACTGAAAGGTGTCCCGGTCGCGCTGTGGACCCACGCGGGTGCCAGACACTGGTGGCCGTGCGCCAATCACATAGTGTCTTGGCGCTGGCCTTGTCCAGACCATCACGTGTGGGGCCAGCCTTGCCAACTTTTGGGTGCTTCGCGAGCTTCGACGAACATCACCAACATCGGAGCGACAATTGCGCAAACCGTCACCCAAGATGCCCAAGTGTGAGTCGCCCCCCGTGCTTCCCTCGTGTTATTCCCAGTAACAATTGCTAACATGCCGCAGTCTTCTGTAAGTCCTTGCGAAACCGCTACCACCCCCGCGCGTCCCAAACCTCAAGCTGATCTCCCGCCACCCAGGCGACTACTGCGATGTCTACCTCACGCACGACTCTATGAGCGTGCGCAAGGCTCACAACAGCGGCCGAAACCATCTGCGCAATGTTGTAGACTACTACCAGCGTAAGTCCACCCGTGCAAACTCCCCCCGGTGCAATCGCGCATCCCCCATCGCTGACCGTGTCGAGCAGAGATCGGCCACGAGAAGGCCCAGTCCGTCATCGACTCAATCACCTCGTCCTACGCCGCCGAGGGCCAGGCTCACGCGAACCCTATGCTTCCTCACAACCAGCCGGGCCACGCGTTCCCTCCACCGCCGTTCCCATTTCCTGGCGGTGTCCCCCCTCCGTTTCCGGGCATGCCTGGCGCCCCTCCAGGCCAGTTCCCTCAGGGTATCCCGCGTGAGTACAACACATTCGCTTCACGCAAACTTTGCATCTAACGCCATATAGCACCCCCTGGCGGCGGCCGTGGCATGCCTCCTATGCCTCCTTTCCCTCCCGGCCCTAACGGAATGCCGCCCGTCCCTCCCAATGGTCTTCCCTTCCCACCACCGGGTGGTTTGCCGTTCCCTCCCCCAGGAGCTGCAGGTGCTCCCGGTGCCCCTGGTGCTCCGCCATTCCCTGGTATGCCTGGAATGCCTCCGCCCGGCCAGTTTCCTCCTGGATCTGCTCCTCCTGGGTTCCCACAAGGCGGAGCTCCAGGCGCCCCTGGACAAGACAAGCGATAAGCCCTTACGCAAGGATGAAAGCAGATGGGTTCGGACTGATTTGTATATGTAGCATCGTGGGCGTATTAGGCGTTCTGAGGTGAAAACAATAGCAACATGGTATCAATAATGTCGGATCAGTATTTCCTGGTCATCACCACTTGGTTATCGGCAAGAATGGGAGCACTCAACGGTTACAAGACTAGATTTTAAACCCCAGTCCCTTCAAGCGTTGCCATTGACGATGATTGCCATAAAATGTCGTTACCAATATTCTTGGTATCTCGTTGAATTATCCTATTTAATTTACACGAAACACGTAGCCTCCGACATAGCACAAGTGACGTTGAGGAAGTCCTGCATCCTAGCACATCTTGTCCTTCAGGCTTCACTCTTCATAGCAAATTCAAAAATAGCAAGCTATCGCGCAAAAGCAAATGGATAAATGAAAAACACAATCATTCCCTTGTCCCAAACATTTTCAGTCGTTATACGTTAAGTCATATCGATCGTAAGTTCCCATCTCTCATCTAGATCTCATAAGCATCTGCGGGGGCTCAACGAATTTTCGTTGGCGGTATCGATTTCCGTGTTTGTTCTTCCACCACCAACATGGTGCCCCTTGCAAACTCCGATGGCTCGGGGTATCTAAAATCATCCACTGGGGTTGAATTGGTCACGAAACGTGGTTGACCGGATGACCTCACCAACCCCATCGCGAACCTCCCGAGGTCCACTGATCTTCTGCCGAAGCTCTCGTGTACGCTTCTCGCGTCTCTTTTCGCTGAACTTCCTCGGGAGGTTCTGAATCTCTTCCAGTCTGCTTCCGAGAGAGAGCCGACGTCTCTCCTTGCTGGCTCGCCGGTGGATGCTGTTTCGGCGCCAGAACGGCCTCCTATCCTCGCCTTCTGGGGTAGTATGAACTTCCCCGTCATGTCTGTAGCTTCGTCTGAGGGAGTCGAAACTAGCTCGATGTCGCATAACCCTGAGGTTCCCACTCGGGGTCCTTCGGATGGTACGTCGCTCAGGGCCTCGCCAATCATCAGCAAAGTAATAATCATCCTCCCGAGAAGGAAGGATAGCAAATGTGCGCTTCATTCTCGAACTGAGATTTTTCTGCGGTCGGTTATTGATGGGGGGGTACCGATAGTACTCGTCCTCTGGTTCGTCATCCAGAGAATGGTCGTAGTTGCAGTTCCCATCGCATTCATCCCCATCCTCACAATACCCTTGAGGACGCCAAAAAGGATGCAGTTTGTCCTCCTCTGCTGGATTGTCATCGGGGTTAGGATACATTGAATCGCGCTCCATGTTTGAATAATCTTGGTCACGGGATGACCCCGCGTAGCTGTTACGAACATGGCGGGAGAGCGACAGGGTTCGCGACAATAACCCAGGCCCCCTCGATGCTGATGGTGGGTAGTTGATTGAGTGACGACGTCCGCGGGTGAGTGCACGACGGACAAGCGAAGGGCGGCGAGACGGCTTTTCCTTCATAGTTTCAAAGTAATTTCCCATTTGCACCATCCTTTCGTCAGCCGGCGTCATGCCTGACGGGGTTGCGGGAATGAAGTTAATCGCAGGTGGATGGTTGGGCGGCGAAGGGGGTGCTCGAGGGTTTCGCAGTGGAGAATCAACATCATCCAGAGAAAATTGAGGCTGGGGCGGGGTGACAGGGCCGTCAACCTGCGAGTCTTTGGCTGCTTCCTTCTCATCTAGTTTTGGCTCCACCTGAGTCTCGATGGAGGACTCCGATGGCTTTGCGGAATGATCAACCATTAAAACAGATGAGTTTTGATGAGGGTACATCTGAACAGCCATTGCTTCAGAAACCTCCAGAGCAGTCCCATGTGTCTCAACAGAGGCAAGTGAGAAAGGTGTCTTCAGGGACCCGTAACTCTTCACCATGAGAAAATCATAGTGCCGGTCGCTGCTCAGTCGGTTTTGTGCTCCATCCCTGTCAGATTCACTCGATTGAGCGGGTTGGGCCGCCATGTCTTCCGGAAGGCGGAGAACGGGGACCTGGTTTTCCTCCTTGGATGCCTTGGACTCCTTCGACTTTTTCATCAGCGATTCCTGCAAAGCATTGTGCATTTTGATGCTCTCTGCAGTCAACGAGCCTGCACGCGAGGTGTTGCGGCTAGTAGGAGCAGACAAAGACGAAGAGCGTGCCGGGATAACGGGGGGGAAATCCATGGTCCGCTGATCGGATCCGTCCGACTCAGAATAAGTTCGGCGGCGGCGTCGAGACTGTCTCGAAGAAATGGTATCGACATCTTTCACTTCCTTTGCTTCTTTAGTTGAACTAGCAGATGAACTATCCCGGGGTACGGATCCTACGCTAGGCGTCCGTCGACTAGAGCAAGATCGTAGAGAAGGTTCCCTCGAACGAGATTTGTTACTAGAAGATCGCCGATCAGGAACGATCACCACCGGGATGCCGCCATTTTTCCAAATCTCGCGCCTAGCTTTGTTGCTCGAAATGGGAGGAACGGTAGAGTTGGAAACAAAGCTCTCGCGTGTTCCATCCTGGGATCGCGTCCTGGCCCGTGGCTCTCTAGAATGCTTCTCGGTTTTTGGAGTATTGACGATAGATCTCGGGGGTGTGCTAGGTCCCCTCAAGGTACCTTGTTTCCGCACATGTCGCAAGGTTCTCTGTCTCTGGGGTTGAGGAGGCCCGTCGACAAGAATAGCTTCTACTACAGTTGATACGGTTGATTTTGTTGACTTGGTGGAGATGGCAGAGGTTCGCCGCGCGTCAGAGCTGATTGAAGTAGCTGTGCTAGAGGGTGCTGTAGGTATCGCACGATCCGAAACACCCCTCGTGGACGACACTGTATCGGCTTTCTTGTGCAGAGGCATATGTCGCACAGCCTTAGCGGCTTGAGTGGGTGATACCATGGCAGGGTCAACAACGATGGCCGCTTGGGAAACCGGCCGGATTGGCTCGAGAACTTGGGGTCTTTTCTTAATGGTCACCATGCGCATCAGATTGTTGTCCCATTCCTGTTCCACTTCACTTGTTGAGCTCCAGTCGCCGTCGAAAGTGCTGAATTCTCCGCCAGAAAGGGAAAGAGTGTTGTCTTCGAAAGGCGCAAGGCTGGCAATGGCCAAGCCCAGTCCGGTCAGTTTTGGATCAACGGTGCTCTTCTTCTCTGGTACGCGACGGACGGTTGACATGGACGTCTTTGTTATAGATGACTTCTTTTCCTCGTCCTCGGAGGAGACTTCCTCGCGAGCGGTCTTAAAGGAACCAGAACCGGTATGGGAGCCTGCAGTCGTGGCCTTGGAACCAGTTCGATCGCCCAAAGCTGGGCGTAGCAAGGCGGGGCGATTCGTAGGCTGGGGTGGCGTCACGTCAGGTGTGGGTGGGCTTCTTTGGTTTGGGGGTGTTGACGGTGGTTGGAGAGCAGAATTCTTTGGAGTCTGGAAAGCAGAGTCGGCAAAGGTTGGGCTCGCAGGCGGCCCAGAAGATGTGCTGGACGATTTGCGGGAATGTCTGGGTGGAGTGGGTGGTAAATCTGGGCCCTTCCCTATCCTCTTTGAATGGTGCTTGAGGGTTCGAGGGCTTGATGGCTGGGTACCACGGTTTCTTGAATCATCCCTTGCGATGGGACGGGATGTGTCAACAGTTAAATCAGAATTCTTCGGTCCGGCCCGGGGAATATGCATAGAATCATGACCGGTGTCGCTGTGGGGGCGAGGCAGGACTTTGTGTTTCCTAAACTGTCGCTGCCCTACAAGGCCAGAGTCGAGGGGCAGGTTCCGGGCATGGTCAAGAGGAGCAGTCATGGTGGGCGGAGAAATGGCGTTTTCGGCTGCAAGCATGCCCAAGGATTCGAGATGCCGTGGTCTGCCTAGCAGGTCGGGCTTGCGACAACGTCGTGCTGGCCGCGGGTGGCCGTGGGCATTCTGTGTTTTCGCGTGGTTGGCTCAAGAAGCAAGCGAGAAGGATTGGCGCAGGGCGGCGTGCGAAGCGAATAAGGGGCGCGAGAGGGGCTAGAGGGCGGTCCAAGACATTCGAGAAAGCAACAAAAGCAATAGTGTCTATCAGTGGCTAGGAGGGCTTGAGCAGGTCGCGACGAGGCGACGTGGACGCGAGGGTACCCCGATACGAGTATTCCGAAATCACGACACTGTCTGGTTTGGCGAGCGCAGAGACATAGTTGAGACGAATGGTGATAACAGCGAATTGCAGCCCCGGCAGCTCAAAGGTGGTTGGCAATGGTAGGGGAAAGACGGCGCGACAATGGGTATCAGGTGGTGGGAAAGAAAGAGGCCAGATGTTGGAGTGGTGGTGGAGAGCCAAGGTGAGATGATGTCGAGAGGGAGTTCGATCACGACTGATGACGGGGGCGATGGGTAATGGTACTTGAGGGGAGTGGAGATGGCTCAAGGAGACACCGGTGGGCGCTAGGTTAGGCACAGGAGGAGAAGAAAGTAAGGTCTCAGTGGCCTCAGTGGTCTCGGCGGTGCAGCGCAGTGTAGTGACCACCCACCGGACGACTAGACGCAAGGCTCAGTGGACACCGGGCGAGACTCACCGCGCGGATGGTGGCAGCGAGCGGCCCAATGGGTGCTCCAACAGAGGCGACCCGGTGGTGATCCTGAGGGCCGCCCAGTGGTGATTAGGTATTTTCCAGTGACTGACGCAACCTCAGCAGGGGAACCCCTCCTCTTGTCCACCACTCCACCCGGACTAGGGCGACATCTGGGTCTTGCTTGCATGCGTATGCACTCGCCGGGCACTGTCTGCTTTCAGCTACGACGGGATGTGCGCTGCGCTCTTCGAAACCAGTGCTATTTAGGAGCCGGGATTGAACGAGGCAATGTCCGTCCCATTGTTTTTTTTTTTTTTTTGGCGCCTCGCTACGCTGTGTCACGTCGGGTGATGTTTGGCGAGGCGCCAGCAAATGCTTTGGGCTTCTTGGTCAACGAGTATTGGGTCCATTGACAAGCCTCGCTCGCCTCGCGAGTCCACACAGGGCCCGGGACCAGGCCAGATCACTCATACTGTCCTCTCTCTGGAACCATTGACGCAGCTAGCCAGGTGGGGACGACGGAAGGCGGAGCGCAGCAGTACAGCTGGGATGACTTGGGATTGGACTGATGTTTCCTTGTTTTTTGTCAATGGCGAACGCTGATGGGCTCCCAGCCACATCCATGCTGTCTAAGATTGCTAAGCGCGAGCTCCCCCTGATATACCCGTTTGCCACCTGTTATTCTGACGGGCGCTCCCTCGTTGTCACTAGCCAGGACAGGACGAGGAGAATAGATTGTTCTGGGTTGCGCTAGCATCTTGGAAAAACCTAAGACAAATGGCTAGTCTACCGACAAAGCCGGCCTCGGTACCCAGGTCGTTGATAGGTATAGTCGCCCATGTGCGGTAGTACCCCCCACCCCGTCTTCGCACGTTAGCACCTATGCAGGCGGCATCACAAGCAAGGCGTGACGAGGGCTCGAGTGTTGGTGATACAACCCTTCCTCTGTGACCTCGGCCGTGCCCTATCCCACAACGGCTAGGTGCTGTACCGACGTCGCGGGAGGGGGAAACCGTCTCACCTCATGCTTTCCGCAGAGCGGCGCGACATGAATCATCCAGACCAACCCCCCCGACGAATAGGCCATGTCGGAGACGCAGACCGGAAGAATGCCACTAGCAATAAACTGCACACTGCAGCCCGCTGCAGGCTTGGACATGAAAACAGACCACTCACAGGACGCCTCGTCCTCGCAACCCTCTTCTCTTGCAGACCCATGAACCGAATCAGGGCGGACTGCTGCAAGCCACTTATCCAAGGTAGCGCGGCCAGACCTCTCAACGTGAGATAGGCAGGTCCTTTCTCCTTGTGCGTGGTTTGTCTCGCCGCTCCCCTCCTCCACCCACGTATTGGTTTGGGCGACGGCTAGCCTTCCTCCTCGACCAGATTGGGCCTCTCCTCTCTTCCTTTAAACGGGATCTGGCATTTCATCCTACCCCGGGTGGGGTCGACATGACAGTCCCGCACATGGTGCTTCTGTCCTGCTGCTAAACGTCTGTAGTTGCAACAGTAGATGAGACATTGAATTACCTCATACGTTCCGGAACGCCGCCTCGCAGGCGCACGCTCGAGATCTGATTTGCCCAGCCAGCCATGTTTTGCCTATTTTTTTTATTTTTTATTTTTTTCACCAGTCGCATCCTCAATCCCTGAGTCCCTGCATCTTGCATCTGGGCGTCTTGCTGCGACAGTCATGGCACCCGGTCTCCTCAATTCATGCACCGACACGGGGCGAGTACCCTTCATTTTATTCTGACTGGTCAACTATTTGAGCGAATCCATCACCAAAGGTAAACAATGCCGGCAGTCGCTGGTTTAGAGAAAAAAAAAATTTGGCACCGCTTGGAGGGCAGAGGTCACCCAACTCGTCTGGTGACAGAAAACGGCAGATGCCCCAACCTCCTCTCTCGTTATCCCAGCTGGCCTGATATTTCCCTGTCAGTGAGAGGTGGGCTTTTTAGGGGTCCACTGCCACAATAAGGTTTGCACGTTCTATCTTTGGCCATTGCCTTTTTTCTTGCATTCTGCCAAGCAAGTTGTGGCTGTGGCGCAGAGTCAAATGCGATACCTACTTCGTTGCGTGCTGGTTCACTGGGTGATGTACATGAAACGGCTTTCGCGATTATTAAGTGAACCCATATGGGTGCAGCGGCAACTTAGGGCTTCAGCTTGGCGCAAAAGTGCACCATACGGAACCATTCAGTAAAGCCAGTCATCTAAGGATCCGCAACTAAAAGGACGCCCTCGGAAAGCCGGCTTCCCACTGACACACCGGTTTTGCTCTAACCTCATCGCATTGACGTCCAATTGACCGATCCTTTGCATATTTTCACACATCCTTACGCGTCGACTGCCACTCGGACCGTATTGCGTGTCAGCATACCAACATTATCCGATTGCTTGTCTTCATCTGTCATTTTCTTACTTGTATGACATAATAACACAAGAACAAACCTGTGTGACTGTAGGGTAGGGAGCACTGATCATCTAAACGATCATGTAGTGAACATGTTGCTAATTAGAGAAATCCATGACACTCGGGATGATCCAAGCATCTGATCGGCCCGCTCCTGGCCTCAACCGCTCACCTGGGAGCGAGTTATCTGCCAAGTTGTATGGCAGGCGAATTCACTGCCACCACATCGCCGATCCATGTCGATGATCGGCAATACCCTAATTGGCAATGAACCCAGATCCGTCAAGGGCTATCATACGATCAAAGCTCCAATTTTCCATATATTGACTACGATAAGCAAAAAATGGATCGTGGCCCAGTTTCATACGGACAACGCTGGCAGTGCGGGGTGGTTTCCGCTTGGGTGCTGGTATACGAAGCTGATGCTGCCGTATTTTCCCATAATGGGATTTTTTTCCCTGACCAGCAGCATGCTATCATGGCGCTTCTTCATCGCAATTAGAAATACCGATGCTTATCCGACACAGGGAAGGACCGAAAATCCTTAAGCGAAACCAGAAGGTCAGACTGCTCGTATCAAGCACATTGGGGCTCTATCCAAAGATAACGGCACTGACTGCCCGCAATCCATAACCCTAGGTTGGCTTGAGATGGCGCCTCCCACCTCCCTGCGAGTTTCTTTCGGCTCACGGGCTCCGTCCCAAGAAGAGTAGAATTCCATTTCTTTGGATGGACGGCTGGCGGTTATATAACAATGACGAACTGCCGGCATAACCGCTAGGCAGTGTTTCTGAGTGCGGTGGATACGAATGCGGCGGAGCAAAACTGTGGCTGGGGCTGGGGAAAGACATGAGGCTGAAGGCACTGGCGAGTCGGTACTCACGGAAGGCAACGTGAAAGCCACCGAGGCGCTGCACCTGAGCTAAAGTTCTCACGCAACGTTGCGCCTGGTGGTCATCAAGATCGAGACATGGCTACAAGCCGCTGTCACTGGATCGTTGGGAGCGGTTGGGTTGTCTCGTTCGGGGTAATGAGACCCTTGTTCACACCTACACGAGGCCTACAGATGACAGAGCCGTTACGAATCGTGCTCAAAGACATGCGTACGAATGGCGAGAAGCCACCAGACACAATGACAGACCACCACCGACGGAGAATAGTGGAATATTCCGATGGCTCGTAGTTGAATCAAACTTGACTCATCCAAGATTTTAATGACTGCGAGGACAAGGATGGTACCATCTCGTGGCCAACGTCATATGAGGAAAAAAAAAAAAACAAAGCCCGACCCACTGAATCTCTCAACGGAGGGTTGCGATCCAGGACCCAGGGCCCAGGACAGAGGACTCGAGTGCTAAATTTACTCACAGTGAGGTCATGCCGGGTGCTCTAGCCGTTGGGCATTCCAGCGATTTCTATCGGGCATCCTGGGTCTCGTAGGGCTTGGCGCCACGGTGGCGGGACTGGCCGAATCGGATGCCGGTAACGCCGGGCACAGGACACACGGCTCTCTGCCTGAACTGGAACCCACAGAGCTGTGTACCAAGAATAGTTCGCTGGCTGTTCGCCTCCACCATGAAAAAATCAAGACCTTTCAAGCTGATGGTCCCGGAGAGCCTGTGGCTGGTCCACAGTGCCTTGTTCCGCCGACCACATTATCCAATAGTGTCGCCTGATGAAGGACTATCGGAAATAGGCGCTGCTAAAGCCCGACGATTCGTCATGTTTGCTTTGTGGCTGAACACAGCCATATCGGGGACGTTCCCAATGTGCAGTGATGACATACGCGGGAACTAGGCATTTGCATGATGCAACGTGGGCCTGGGCTCTGGTGGGCCGCCAACATGGAAAAGGCGGCCATAGTCGTGGAGAGACATAGAAGCCCATTATACGATGGCCGCTGGTGCTGTTTCCCATTTTGGAACAGGGTGGGAGGGTAGGTAGTGGCTGTCAGCAATACGGCGACCCACGTTTGCCCACCCAGAGGCACGCACCTCGTATCGGTTTCGCCATTTTGGCCAGCCACCGAGCCATAGTGCTATCAGCCCTGTAAGTAGATCGGCCGCCATTGGTCCCGGGGCTCCGTCGAGATGGCAACTCTAGGCCTGGGGAGGGAGCTTGTCTTTGCTGCTTCGGCTAGGGCACGCACCGAGGAGGGGACACCCACCAGGTGACGAGAATATAAGAATGTCCTTTCCGGTCCTTCAGCTGGCTATCTCATTGCCTCAACACACCACCGTCTTTCGTTTAACACCGAATCCCGCTACTACATCGAATTCCTCAACTTCCCCGATCTCTGATCAACCTTCTCAACCTGTCCACTCGCTTAGAAACTCAACTTCACAACACAAACTCAACAACCATGAAGGCTGCTGGTCTTTTCGTCGTCGCTGCTGCGGCTGTTGCCAACGCTGGATACACAGATAAAGAGAGCAAATACGTTTGCAAGGGACCCAACACCAGCTACTGTCTCGGGGGTGATATTATCCTTAGATGTGATGAGAATGGCAACCCCACACCTGGACGATGCTCGGACAACCTTTCAGGATACCCCCCACTAGGAGGTGTCGCCAGCTGCTATGAGAAGCCTGGTACTTATGGTCAAGCCGCCTGTGAAAAGAACGTAAGTGGTGATAACCTCCTAATGTGTCATGTTTGCCCTTGGATCTAACAAAGCACAGTGCGTCGTGTACTACGACAACGAGCCTTACACTCTTCCCGCATCGCTGTGCACACCCACTTACACCGCAACCATCACTTCCACCATGACCACCCCCTCAAACGCCTACGAGCCTACTCCTGAGGTCACATATCCTCCCGCCAACAACTCCACCAGCCCTGGGGGACCCGGATATCCTGGAAAGCCAGGCCACACTGAAGGGCCTGGTCATCCTGGCCACTCAGGCAACTCGACAGTACCTTCGCAGCCCACTGGCTACACCACCAAGTGTGCTACCTACGTTTACCCCAACCCCACTCAGCCCGGCGAGTCTGTAACCAAGACCATTACATACACAGCACCAGTTTACCCTACCGGATACCCTTACGGTTCTAAGACCACTTTCTACCCCGTTCCTTCTGGATCCCCCCCTCCTACCAACAATGGTACTAGTGGTGGTCACAGTGGATATGGCTCTGGCTCTGGTTCCGGCTCTGGTTCCGGCTCTGGTTCTGGTTCTGGCTCTGGTTCTGGCTCTGGCTCTGGCTCTGGCTCTGGGTCCGGATCCGGGTCCGGCAGCCACCTCCCCATCGGCCCCACTTCCACCCCTACCTCCGGCCCCGTCACCGGTGCCGCCGCCGTCAACACCGTCAGCAGCCTGCTTGCTGTTGTGGCTATTGCCGCCGCCTACCTCATCTAAACTTCTTCACCGCACATACTTGCATAACCAACTTTTTAACTTTACGCTCCTTTAATGCGATATGATAGCGAGGCATATGGGATTGGATTTTGATACTGTTTTTTACTTCGCACAAGCGACAGGCGTTGGGTCATAATTAGCTCCGGTTAAATGGGTAATGCCCACCGGATGGCGGAAAGCTCTGGATACGGAAACTGAAAGCGAAGCGTCTATCTACAGATACACGCATTTTATCTATAATTAATCTTAGTTACATAGGATACATCATTCCTTCAAATCAATCAGCGAGGGTCCTTCCCAATATGCAATCACCGGTGCTGCTTCCTTTTCCGTGTCTATGATTCCTGGCGTTTTCCTTCTCGTCCTCTCCGCATCTCGGTGCATTAAAAAGTCCATTACCCATGCTTGAGGTGCATTCTTTTCATCATGACTCATGTAGCTCAAATAGAGTGCGTACCGGAACAGCGTGTCCCGCAGTGTTTCCACCGTTGTGCCGGTTCTCCCAATGCCGTTTTGGATGGCTGCGATGGTCAGCCTCTTGTCCCCATCGGATCCTGGAGGTGGAGTCCACGATCGGCCATGTACGCTGGTCCAGAGGGCGAGGAGGAAGGATTCTGTGATGGGCAGGCCCTCGGGCACGAGGCAATGAGGGGACCATATGGCACGGGTGCGCCGCGCGGGGTCCCGTGCCGTGACGACGAGTGTCTTCTGGGCGACCTCGGTGTCGAGAAATGTGGCGAGGACCTTGAACGTGCGCCTGGCGAGGATGGCATTGAAGGTGCGGGATGTGAGGCGCGCGGTTGCGCAGCTGGAGGCAGGGAGATGCCCGAGGACCGCCTCGACTAGTTCCAAGGGCAGCTTGTTCATGGCTGTATAGTTGCGTAGGCGTGTATGAGTGCGAAGCTCGGAATTCGGAACTATGGAGCGATTGAATTGGACACCCGACAACGCTGAAAAAAATTCGAGCGACTATCGGGATCGAATTCGTGTTTTTGTTTTTAATTCCTTCCCACTTAGCGGATTGGCCGGTTTCAATTATTGCTTCTGCCGCTTTTGTGCCGTGTGTTGTACAATGTTGGGCCGGGACGGCGCCAATCCTGGCGGGTTTATTCAGGAGTTATGAAGGCGGGATCAATCAATGGAGTGGCCCTGGATGCAATAGTTGTGGTGAGATTAGGAAAGAGGTGATACGCGACGGATTTTTCTTAATAAGACGGATGGATTTATTTGGAAGGATTCTGGCTTGCTGTTTTGGTGTCTAGCATCAGTCCGGGCTCATTTGAGTCAGATGGCAGTCTGACACGGTGGATTAAATGACCTCGGATAAGAGACCGTCTGGCCTTGCTAGGTCTTACGATATACCCGCTGACGCAGCCAGGATGCTGATCGCCAATCACGGGAATCACCAAAACAGCAATTATGCTTTCGTCCACCTGGATGGCAACTCGATTTGGATTCCCCACGCTCCTCCCCATCCCCGCGGCCACAAAGGTATGTGCTATCGCCTCAAATGGGTCCCAACTACTAGACAACTTGGTCGCCAGTCTCGGCCAGCCACCACTCCTTCATCAACCGCAACCTTGATGTCCGCTCCTTGGCCAGCCGTCTGCCCTCGTCCGTCTTCATCATGCCTTCGAGCAGCAGCAACTTCTCGTCAAAGTGCTCCATGGTGTTCTCCAGCGTGCGGCTCTTGGCCCCTCCAAAGGCAAACGTCCGCGCGATGCCCACCGCGCCGATGGCGTCGAGCCGGTCGGCATCCTGCACCACGGCCAGCTCGGGGTGCTGCTCGACGAGGGCGCGCACGCGGGCCGGGTCCTTGACTTCGGAGGAGTAGCTGACTCCGAGGCAGATTGTCTGCACTGTGTCGGCGAGACTCTCTGGGACGCCCAGCGAGCCCAGGTAAGTAGCCACTAGGCGGGAGGCGTCCTCGCCGGGCTTCAGGTACTTCTTGTCACCGACGTCGTGGAGCAGCGCCGCGAGCGTGACCAGGGATCGACTGGTGTCAGGAGTGTGGGCCTGGATGTGATGCGAGAGGCGGAGGACACGCTGGATGTGGTTGAAGTCATGGGAGGCGTCGTAGTTGGACATGTAGCGCTCCACGTACGCCGTTACTTTGGCGATGAGGGCATCATCTACGATGAAGTCTTGCGAGGCCATGTGGACTGTTTGGATTGGCTTGATTCCTTCTCTCTTGGACCAAAGTCTCGATGTGGAAGTGAAAGATCGTGGTTGATGGCGGATACTCGAATAGCGATGCACTTGTGTGAGCTTATTCACCGACTCGCGATTGGCCTTGTTAGCGACGTGAGCTCCAATTTGCGGTGATCTGGGGCTCACTAGTGTCCTGTTCAGCAAGCACCCTATCTTTGATCCGATTGGTAAAGCAGACAAAGGATAAGAAAGGGAGTTTGTAATTAACATGGCCCTCGGTAATATAATGCACTATTGCAATGCCTTGATGAATTTGACCGAATGAGTCAATTTCCGTTCTATTCACGCCCGTCAACCTAGATTTGGTGTAAGGCCGTGAGGATGGCTAGATTGCGACTGTGCCCCGCAGTAAGCCGAGATTCCCTAGTGGACTTCGGACCAAAGAAGGATTTTTGTAAACGTGATACATTAGTAGATAACATAACAAAGATTGAAAAAAAAAAAAAAAAAACAGTACGCAGTGGCAAAATTATATTTTTTGTCTGTGTATCACAGATGGCGGTCTCTCCCGCCGGGAATTGAACCCGGGTCTCAAGCGCATTTAGGTAATGACAAGCTTGCATACTGACCACTATACTACGGAAGATTTAAGGCGTATCGCCTGTGTAGGTGGATCAGCTCCTGTTGTCGGAGGCTCGTGGAGAAAGCACTTAGAAACGACTCTTGGAAGTGCTCAACTGATGATTTTCAGCATCGCGGAAGATGGGCC
>NAGG01000252.1:0-182681 GCA_003031705.1 Calonectria naviculata
AAAAAAAAAAAATTAGAAAGAGAATATCTAGTTTTATTGCTATCTATGGTACCAATACACATCCAGTTAATACTAAACAGGCTTAGTAAGTAACAAAAAACACCCGTCGCTGTCCCAGAAACAAAAGGCGCCAAATAAAGCAGATTTCCTCCCTAATATGTTGAGAAAAATAAGTGCCGTTTAAACTCCATTTTACCCATGCCAAATCAAAGATCATTATTCTTTTTACACTTGCCCCCGTAGCACCTGTACTCGTCGCCTTCAATCACCCCGGCCACTCTGGCGGCAATCAGTCGCATGATACTCGTGTTGGGATGGCTCGAATCAAACCAGAGCTGTCCACTGTTAGCGTCGGTTTAATTCGTGGCGCAGGTGCATCAATTGCATCGAGGGTCTAGACAAACTTACACATGTCTGGCCGGTCTTGTCCTCGCAGGTCGTGTCGGGAGAGTTAAATTCGGAGGGTCTGGAAAAGGCGTCCCAGTAAATGTCTTTTGTCTCGATGACGGTGGCGACGACGTCGTCGTGGGCGTCCTTGAATGCCTGGACCTTTTCGCGGAGCAGGTAGTTCCAGGCTTGTACGACGGCATTGAGTTCAGTGATTTTGTTCTCCTTCCACTTGAGCTTAAGCGGCAGCATGCTCAGAGCTAAAAATACAAGTTCTTGTTAGCATTCCCGGCTGTGGCGCAGAGAGTGAGGGGGGGGAGCCCTCGTGCGACATGGACGAAACGTACGTGGGACGGTAATCATGATGTACTTCCTGAGGCCAAAGCTGTAGAGCCTCTCGAGACCGGCCGCATAATTCTTCATCAGGCCGTTCACGACGGCGCCGTTGTTGAGATGGGAGTCGAGGCCCTTTGCGAAAATGCCGTTGAGGTCGTTGACGCCGTACCACACGCCGGCAATGGAGTTGTCGGTATTCCACCTGCGCTTGGACCTGTCGATCTTGACGTAGTACTTCTCGAACCAATCCATCTGTTTGCTAAAGTCGGGATTCTTGGAGCCAAAGGGCTTCGCATTGACGGTGCCGCCGGGGCGGCCAAAGTTGTAGGTGAGCGTCTGCGAGTTGGGGTCGCTGGAGAAGGACGTGTTGAACTCGGTCATCATGTAGCCCACCCAGTTGAGGCCGCCCGACGACGTCTTTCCGGGCAGGGCGGGGTTGCCTATGGGGTTCTCGGCGGAGGGCTGGTCGCCTTCGGGATCGAAGCCTGTCTTGGAGTATGAATCGCCGCTGTTCGGTTGAGAAGAGAAGGTTGGGTTAGTCAAGTGGCCGTCGTCGTGGGAGCGCGGGAGTCGGGGGTGACAAACAAGTTGATGAGCCAATTCTCAGGCCGATGAGAGTCGGGCTTGGGATGATTCGCTGGGTGTTCCGTCGGAAGCGCCCTCGACACCCCAGAGAGGATGGCACCGAGGGCCATGGCGAGGACGGAAGAAGCCCTCATGGTGAAGGAGGCTGGTGGTGGTGGACCAAGGCACAGAGTTTGAGTGCGGGCGAACAGGAGGAGGAGGAGAAGTGAGAGTAAAGAGAAGAATTAAGCATCTATTAAACTCGGCTGCAAGGGCGGAAATGAACGATTGAAGTGGATGTGACAGCGACAATCCCGGCCCTTGGCGTGAGATGGATGCTGACACTGCGAGGGGCAGCAGTAGCAGCGCGGGGGTGGACTGTGATGGGCAGTGATGGGCAGCGGTGGGCAGCGGTGGTGATGGCGACGACGGAAGCGGTAATGGTGATAGGCTTTGCACGTGCGGCAGGTGCCCGTTGCTGCGAGGGGAACATATTGCAACGGATGCCATGATGGGCAAACAGCCCCCAGTATTAATATAAACCACAGTCTTGAAGAAAGCGACGCACGAGACATGAGACACTGCATACCCCAGAAGACTGGCAGACACCCTTGCTCCCTGTGATTTGTCGATCTCCCCTGATTATTCTCCGCTGGAATTAATTGGGTGTGCAGCAGTAGCTGCCAGAGTGTGCGCCTCGGTCGTGTGCTGTCGCGTGCCGTCGAGCGCCTGATATAGCATCATGTAGCATGTTGTTGGGGAGCTGTTGGGTAGTGTATGCTAAGAAACAATAACCGCGTATTGGCGCTGTGCCACATATTTCATGGCGCGTCAAAAAGGAGTCAAGTCAGCCTGACTGCACATCAGAAACAGGGTGTCAGATTCCCTTCCGCGTACACGATGCAGCAGGCAGTCCAGTACATGCAGCATCACCATGGTCGACACATGCAGCAGCAGCATGACGCAGTTGGCCACTGTCGAGTTTCCAACACACACTCCGAGACAGCCCCGTTTTTGACAGTCAAACGGATCCAGGGCCCCTCCGACTCCATTCCCGCAGAGCATTACCGGGAAAATCCCCGCTGCCAAGATGTGCTACACCCCTCAAAACCCATCGCCATCATCGCTCTCGGCGCCGACCGAATGCGACAGGGAACCAGCAAGACACTCAAAAAGCACAACGGCCTCCCAGCCGCCAGCCAATCGGTACAAAACCACGACAATGGCCCGGGTGCCGGGTGTTCGTTCAGTGTCGACCCCGGCACCAATTAATCTCGGCTCTTCACCATTGATGCCCATCTATTCGCATCCCCCGCCCGTCGCGCCTACAGTATATATTCATCTGCACCACCCTCCACTCCGCCCTGTTCCCTGCGCTCCACCCGGTTGCGGCGCTGGCTCAGGCCACATTACAGGGGGGGCATGGGCCTTAGCGCCAACGGGCGCCAGCGTGTCGCTTCCATCGGCTGAGCTTATCCTCGCGCCGTCGCCAGTCGAGGGACCTGCTAATGCCATCAGCCTCCCGTGCGGGCTCGAGTCATAGCTACAGCCTACAGCCCTCTACTTCAGCATCTTGGTCCAGATTTGAAAGATGCCCTTTGTTTGTTGTGTGGGGGAGCCAACCAGCTGTGCATGTTCCCCAGAACGAGAGGGCGTCCCCTTGTTCGGTACAGTCACCCCCTCGACAGGGATGGCAGCAATTGAACAAGTCACCCGCCTGTACGGATAGCCTTGTCATTTCCAAACACAAGCAAGAGGCCCTGAAGATCGCAATGCCCGCTCTGCAGCCATTGCTCGCGCTGATCAACATTGTTGGATTTCAGCCGAGGAATGGTGCACGCACGCATACGCCTTGGGTTTCACACTACGCAATGTCCCGAATTCCATTTCTTTTTTCCCCTGATTGACCCGACATAAAGACTCAAAATCTCAGTCGCCATTTCAGTCGGTCCCCATCCTAGTCCCAACTCGTTCGCGTCATCAACTAGCAACACTCTCCATACGCCAAGCTTCACCAAGCTTCACCATGCACGTCATGTGTCTCACAACGCCAACTGGAAGGGAAAAAAGCAAGCAAATAGCGCACCCCGCGGACCCCATATCGCTGGACTTCTTGGCTAGCGCCAAAGCGTAAAAGCTTTTTTTAATGTCATGAAACGGTCCAAGAACCATCTCATCCAATCTTGTCGAATCGCACCACGTCACGGTAGTGCCTCTCCACTCCGGCTCTAGAGCGCCGGCACATCGATGGTCCTTCAGCCCGGCCACGCCTCACTCTGCCGTCGCTAGTGTATCAAGACATGCCCACACACTTCTTGTTCGAGACCACTTTTGCCGGAACGAGTGTGCAATGCGGTGCTTGGCAGGAGGCGTCGCACTTGGCGAAAAGGTAAGATACGATTTCTTATTTGTATTTTTATTTTACTTTTTCTTCCGTATCAGCCAGCAAATAGTGTTCGTGCATCCTGAACCCCTCATTATTGCCGTAGCCATCTCCCGACGCAAGCAACAATTTCTGACGAAAGCGTCACCTCCTTGGCGCAAGCCTCGTCAATGCATCAAGTTTCCAAAACCAAACACACATTGCCTGCGCTACTTCTAAGCAAATTGAACCCGCCAAATATCACAACGTCTCTTGGCATTTTGAGCATTGGGCCACTGCACACCACGTCTCACCACCCACTCGCCGTCTTTGACCAAGACTACGGAAACACTGGTCACCTCACCAGAAGCTAATAGCATTACGATAAGCTTTTTTTCTCCATCCCAAATTTTTTAATCGCACCAATCCTGATATCAACAATAATCTTCCCAATTTAAGATCGGGGCTACATTCCAATTAACTCAATTGCTGTGGTTCCATCAACCCAGCGTTAGTGTCGCCTAACCTATACCTCAACCCACCCACCCGCAGTACAATATTATTCCACAAAATCTGACTCAACCAAAATTTCCAAAATCTCAAGAAAAAGTCACACTGGACTAATCAAGCTTGCGGTGATATCGGAAATTGATGAGAATAGGAGAGAAAGGAATATTTTCCATTGTCAAGTCGGAAATTACGTTACAATACGATGCAACCCGGAATATGTAATCCGCCAATTTGCCATTCATTGCATTCGACATGTGCCACTGAGATCCCCCCACAGTTGTAAACCAGACGTAATTCTCCGCATGACTACCCTCAACTTCATTTTCACAGGTTTCCTTTCACATGGAAATTCTGCAACATAAGCCATAGCGCGGTTTCAGAAGCGTGCAGCTGCACTATTAGATCTGTCGCATCTAATGCGGCTACTTGGACCGTTGCCTGCAGCAGTGAATGCCGTGTTTGAGCCTCACCGCCCACGGTTCCTCATGTGGCTCGTATCCATTTTCCGCGTGGGGTTGCGGCGGCACCCAAGGCCCTCCTCTAATTTGGCCCAATCAGACGGCTTCATGTCCTTGGTCCTTTATTTCACAGTCAGAAATGTCTTTGACAGTGTCTTTGACCATTTGATCCAACACGGACCAGATACAACACCAAACACCAAAAGATATGCTGCGCCACTTTGTCATTGACTGCTTCAGCCACAAGCGCGGGCGCCGCCATTGACCCGAGATATATCGGAAGTGGCGGTGTTGGCATTCTGGTCGTGTGTCGCTCGAGCAAGTTGCGAGATTACGCGGCGCTGTGGCGGCTTCGGAGCTTATTCTCGAAGCTTGACGCTCGTAAGCCTCCCTATCTCATAGGCCGGGTCGCATTGGCAGCATCACCGAGTCCAAGCGGTACGAGCCGCCTTTCCTAAAGGGCACCTAGGGAGCTGGTAGTAGCGTTTGCGTTGGGCTGCGCAATGCCCCGATGATTGGCAGGCCGAGCTGATAGCGTGGATCGCAATCTATCCATCCTTGCGCAGGGCGTACCGTGCCATTGGCCCCGGGCCTTTATACTCTGGCGCAGTGGGCCCGACAAAAGATTATACATAAGAGCTGCGCGTCCCGCGTATCGTAGCCAGATTGACTTTTGTATTTTCGCCCACCATTCGAGAGAAAGCAAGGAGAATGCCTCGAGCATCACCAGCGGCCTCCTTATCCTTTGACCCCAATGGATTATAACTTGGCGATTCTCCTCCTGATCGTCTCCGCCGTCGCCAGGGTCCAGTGCTATATCGAGTTCATCAACCCCGAGGCAGCCCAGAATTATGACCAGCTCAACCCGACTTACAAGCTCGGGGACATCGTAGAAGTGCAATGGGAGACGAATTATAGCGCAGTTGATCTGTACCTATGCCAGAACCTCGGTCAATATGCGCCGGACAGGCTCTACCCGCTAGAAGGTGGGTATCCATCTCTGCTTGAAGAGTCCCATGTATGTGCAACCAGAAATGCTGACCGGAACACAGTAAATACGTCTAGCAAGCATTTCTCATGGACTGTTAGCCTGGAAAATGTCACATTCAGGAAACCGGTGGGGGAGTACCGGATGCTATACTTTGCAGCATACGCCTACATAGGCACCGAGAATGAGCAGTGGAACAACACCTTATATTTCAACGTCAGTCTACCGCAGAGCGTCTTGACGCCCGCCGCAGCCGCTGGAATCGCAGCCAGTTCAACCTTTGTGGTCGCCCTTCTCATAGTCGGATTGGTAATATGGAGGAACATGCGGGACATCAACGGCTACTTGGCCTGGAAAAGGAGCCAGAAGGACACGGGCAGAAAGCTGCCACAACATCTGCACATATCTTCCAGCAACCTACTAAGCGAAATCGACAAGGGCTCAATTGTTTCACCGAGGACACCATCGAGCCTGTTCACGCAGGAAATATACGAAGTACCTTGACGAGTTTGGGGCAGAGGACGACAGGGAACGTCATGACGAGGAACACGTCGGAGTCATTCGGATGATTTGGAAATTGGTCAAACGGAGAAAACGGCAGGGACCGACATGGAATTTTAGCGGGCGCCAACTATTGCATACTGATTTTTTAATAAATTCTTGCGAGGAAACCCTTGAGCAAGAACGATTTCTTACTTCATGGTTGCGCAACAATCCCTAATTTTGCACGTTTGGCCTGTAGGAAATTAACGAAATTAAATTGAACGAGACATCGAAAGATTATAAATTCAAGCAATGAATATATCAAAAGAGAAAAAGATATTACTAATAATAAATACACGAAAAATCCTATCCATTATTTTACTTCGTCGGCCTTGTTCCTGTGACAGCCACTTACCCTATAGAGCGGAGGCTTTTAGGCAGGGCTGATGATTGGCCCAACCTCAGTGGCTGCTTTCTGTCCATTGAGCGGCACAGAATCCCTTGCCGATCATCGAAAGTTATCTGTCTAATTCTTTGTTATCACACGTTTGTATTTCGACGATATTCGGCACAACTCCGAACGTTAGTCAGACGTGGGGACTTTGGTAAGATGGATTGCGGGGTAGCCTAAGTCTCTGGTTTCAAGATGATGAGATGCTTATCCGCTCATTCTTTGTTGTCTCACATCACCAACATTCTTGATCCATGGATGCTGCCGGTATCAGGGGAAATCCTCGGGACACTGCAAAAGACCCTGGTCTGTATTGCAGATGCTGCCTTGATTTAGATGGGGCGCTTGCTATACATTGCAACGACACACGCTCAAAAAGAGTTGACCCGGATGATCAGATAGTCTCGATACGCAGGGAGGCGCACCTTGTTGTCAAATCGGCGGCATCGGGATGCCAATCATGCTCCATAATCCTCAAGGTACTGGAATCTTTCGGGTGGGACGCCAGCAAACCTACCGACAAAATATCCCTCAGGTTCCCATTGGGCACTGGCAACTTTGAGTTGCACTTCCGACTGCAGGGGGCTGGAGAATATATCCAACTGTACACGTCTCTAGGTATGTCGCCACTGGGCTCTGGTGTACACCTCTAATACTCGCAAAGATGATGGAAAAGCGTGGAAGAGTATTCAGCCGTTGCCAGAAATTTGTACAGACCACCTCTCGGATGAGAGTTTGTCGTTTATCAAAGCATGCCAGAAAACATGCCTCGACAACCATCGGATGTGCCACCAAAAGGGCCACAAGTTGCCGACTCGTCTATTGGACATTGGGCTGAGCGATCAGGATGTAATCCGACTGGTCGAAACAAGCGACATGGAAAATCCCAAATATATTGCTCTGAGCTATTGCTGGGGAAATTCCACTCCCATGAGGACAACACTTGATACTTTCGAAATGATGAAGGACGGCATCCAAGTCTCTGCGCTAACAAAAGCGTATGTTGATGCCGTAGTTTTGGCTCGTGAGCTCGGAGTCCGGTATATATGGATCGATGCTTTATGCATCATTCAAGACTTCCACCAAGATTGGGAGAAGGAATCCTCGATAATGGGTGATATCTATTCCAACGCTCTCCTCACCATTGCGGCTTCTTCATCCAAGTCGGCCAATGAACCTTTCCTACGTCGCCATCACCAGAACGCACCAAACGCCATAGACAACAAACCGAAAATATTCACCGAAGTGATAAAAACCGGAGAAGATCAGATCATTCTAAAGGCAAGGCCCATTTCGCAAGAAGGCGCCCACTGGAGGTGGCAAGACGAGGCTGAACAGCGCCAGCTCCGAGAGCCTCTATCGAAAAGAGGATGGACGCTCCAGGAGCAGCTACTCTCGAGCAGATTTCTGTCAATCTCAAACACAGAGATGCAGTGGACCTGCCGCGAAGCAGTGTTTTGCGAGTGCCACTCGAGGCTTAACCACCGCCGCGAGTTTGGCCACATGACGATTAGCCAGATAACCAAGCCGGAGCAAGCTCTTCGATATTGGCACAAAATGATTGAGAATTACTCCAAGCGACTTCTGACACGACCAGAGGATAAGCTGCCAGCCATTTCCTCGATTGCTGATGTGCTTCAGCGTAAGACCGGCTTCAAGTATGCTGCTGGCTTGTGGGTTGAGAATATAGACCTCGATCTATTGTGGCGCAAAACAGGACAACTGCAAGAGCTACCAAAGTCCGAATTCATCGCGCCGACTTTCTCTTGGGCCTCTGTCAACGGAGAGGTTGACTATTATTGCTTTCGAAACGGCAAGGACCCCTACCGTGCCATCTCCGAGGTCTTGGCTGTCGAGGCTAAGGCTAGCCCAAACGCCCCACTGGGACGCGTGGAAAACGGCAAATTGACGATTCGCGGTCCATTAATGTCTGGTCATTTGCGCTACATAGATTCAGAGGGTGGCCTTGTCGTCAGAATCGGTCGTATTCAGTTTGAGGTGGCCGCTGACACTATGCTTCAGGAGGTGACGGTTCCAGGGCCAAACGGCTCCTCGATAAAGACGGCCTGTAGATGGAACCCATGGGAAATAGACCAGAGCTCGCCTCATACAGCACAAGAGCCTGCAAAAAATGGTTCCAATGACTCTGCCAGCCATCACACGGTCGACGCTCCCGTACATGGCAGGTTTGATCCTGCTACTGAATGCTGGGTCCTCAGGCTGGGTTCATTTTCAATGACTCGAAATTATCTGGAGCACGAGCTCATGATTTTGGGAAAATCATCGAAAGATCCTGTAGTGTACCAAAGAATTGGACTTGGGTCATGCGAGGACGATGGGAAAGTCAAGTTGTTTGAGACTGAGAAAGTAACTACCGTCACATTGGTGTGATTGAATAAGATTGTATTCTGTCAAGGCTGTTTTTTATATCCCATCTAAACTCCCGCAGCGCCAAAAGTCTGTCTGCTGAACCAAGTATCTATGAACGAGGTTGGATATGGTAATGCTGCTCTAAAGTCTAAAGTGCTCGCCAATTCTACCTCTACCTCTATTCCGTTCTATTAATGTTGCAATGAAAATTCAATCAATGTAATCTGGGCCACTGGCTGAATCTAGACGTACTCGGCGCAGTTCAAGTCGCTGCCCAGATCCATAACCTCGGCAATGGTGGCGTTGGGAACAATACCGACCATCCAGAGGTTGTGGTTCAGGGTGGTCACGTTGCCATCATCACCGTCATAGTCAAGCACAGACGCGCTGGGGTAGCTCATGCCGTTCTGGGTCAAGTAGCTGGTGAGAGGGACGTTGCGTCCGCCCATCTCGGTGAGGCGGGTCGTCAGGTTGGCCTGCTGCCACTCCCACCAGAGACGGTCCAGGTTGGTGTGGTGGAGGAAGAACAGGGGCTCGCCAGGGCTGCCGACGACGTCGAGCATCTGCCGGTTGTTAGTCGCGCATCCCGCACAATTTGTGGAAACATATATCTACTTACAGTGCCGCCAACGGCGGAGTGGCCGGCAGTGTGGGGGTTGACCTGGTAGCACTCAAAGGCATCCTCGTAGGTCGTTGTGTTGAAGCACTCGTCAATGTTGGCCTGAACACCAGACTGGAAACCCCTGGAGTTGAAGGATCGAGACAGGCAGTAGCTGGTATTGGTCGTGGTGGCAGTCATGTGAAGAGTCAGGTTGACAAAGGGTCCGTCCGTGACACAGTCTCCGCCCTCGCCGCCGAAGCCGGTGTCGGGGTCAAAGACGACCGACTCGTTGAGTGCATTCATGTCGAGCACCTCGTTCCAGTAAGGCTGGCCTCCCTCGTACCCACATTCCGACTGGAGCAGATACTCGTGTACGCGCATAAAGTAGCGGTGCCAAGGCAAGAATGCGCCCTGTCTCCTTGGTTAGGCTGTCTCTCAATGTCACATAAATTTCCGCAGGGCTTGGCATACCACGTTGTGGATGATGTTGGACTGGACGATGTGGGCCCAGTCGAGCTCGTCCCAGCGGTTCTGGGCGCCGGTGATGCCGGCCTGTGCAGGACGGGCCATCAGACAGAGTTCGGCGTCAATGTACGCGGACTTTTCGGTGTCGGTCATGTTGTTCCTGATGGTTTAAACGTCAGTTTCTTGCATCGCGGATGGAGTTTTCAGAGTCGAAAAACGCACCATGCCTTTCGCTGGGTCTTGGTGGTGCAAGTGGTGTTCCATGAAGCAGCTGCCGCAACCACATTGGAAACTGCAAGTAAAGAGAGAATAGAGGCCAACATGGGTGCCATTTTGTTTCGTTAACGACTGGAAGAGTGGTTAAAGATGAGAATGATTGAATTGAGGATCGAAACTCTGTGATGTGCTTGAATATTCTTTTTCTCGTCAACTCGAAGAGGCTCTTATAAGTTCTTCATAAATTTCTAGCAACTATCGCCTCCCGCATCCCGTGTCCGGTATCCCGCATCCCGCAGTGCTTTTTTGGTCAAAGCTCGATGAGCCCCAACTCCGCGGGATGCGCAGGGGAGCCTAACCTGGTCGATTTTGTGATGGAAAAGATGTAATTAGCAGCTATCCCCATACTGATTTTGCTATCTTAACCATCACCTTGCAGCATCCTTGCACCCAATCGAGCCATGAGACTGGAGGCACCTTTCCAATAGGAGTTTGGCGTGGATCTCATCATCCACATCGGTTACAAATGTCACGATTTCTCAAGGTAATTGATCTAATCGGATGCTCCGTTTGTTACGCAACCCTGTATCCTGGTCGCCGTATCCGCGTCATTGGGTCTCAGACGCCTCCTTCGCCAATCCACCAGGATACAACCCAAGTGGTCGCGGGAGCGCCGCGCGTCGTTAAAACCCACGGGGAATACCCAATTAGGGTTACTCAGGAGCAGTTAAGCTTACGTCGTAGAATATAGCTAGTCGCTTGGGATGCCAGAATAAAAGTCCGGCAATGTCCTGACGCGGACAATTGTGGGGAGACAGCTCGCTCTTCTCTCCTTAGTGGAGCCCCATGGGACGGAAAAGGGGTCCGATCGCTGGAAAAGGGTGACATTTTGGGCAATCTTGATCTGCGGCTACATGTTTATCTGGACGGATTGCTACAAGGTCGGTTAGTGGTGTATCCAGCCTACATTCTACCATGAGGCATTGGTTGCAATTTTCTTTACCGGTGGCTTTTTTTTTTACCTCCTTGATTCTGCCTTCAATTGAACACTCCGGAACTCGCTTTCGTGACGAATCATGATTCGATTGAATTTGGTGGAGAAAGACGCTAAAGCCCTGGACCTTCCCCATTTTAGATAAGATCTTCATCCCTTACAACAGGGCAGGCCTGGCAACAGCATGATAAAGAGTTATGCCAAGCCAAGACGGTTCCTACATGTCGCCCCGTATCACTTCGACAGATTCGTAATGCCTCGTGGGCCCAACTCTCGCCTTGACCCTCGTAATTGGTCAATCGCTAAATGTTGAGACCTGCATTCCCGTTATCGTCACATGGAGGAATCGGTAGTTCGAAACAGGGGCGATGGATCCACAAGGCAGGCGGAATAGAATGCCTTGATACCAACACTTGCTGACTTCGGCTATCGCAAACCCTCAAGACCGTGCAGTTGGAATTTTATTCCCTGTTGGCCGGACTTAAGGTTACCTAAAAAAATTCCATGGGACGATTTGACGACCTCAAGTGTTTTGATAGTTTCAACTAAAGGATTTGATGACAAAAATTCGCAACATGATAGCTAAGCCACTTTCTGCAACTGAACATGGGCAATTCACCAGACGACGTAAAGGATAAAATTGATGTAGCATTGAATTTCGCCCCAGTTTTTGTTCCAAGAGAGACTCATGGACATTGCGTAATGCTCGTTTGGATCCCCATCTGATAGGTCATTAGAATGGTCTTGTGACAGATCGATTCGATGGCTCGGGTTTGTAGCTTACAGATGCCAAGTGGTTGAAAATGCTTCTCCAGCGTCCAATAGGGATTGATTTTTTTTACATGTGGAAAAACTAAGACACGAATCACTCACTCTACTTCGGAAGTTGGGAAAGCGGCTTGTACTGACGCAACTTTAATACGGCCTAACGTTCTATCCAAGTGGGCGACGGAAAACATGACGCAAGCAGGCAAAAGTCAGTCGAAATGGCAGATAATAAATAAATAAAATAAAATAAGGCGAGATAAATCATAAAAGAGAAAATATAGCTCAAGTTCGGATCTACTAATCTGTCGTTATTTTTATCTTAATATTGAGGCTATTCCTCTCTTAATACCGGAGGTGTGCTTGGTATGCCATGTATTTCGTCCACTGTCTGCTATCCAGGAGTACGCAGTACATGTCGCGGTGTTTTCTGAGAGCGTATGAAAGTAAGTGAATTTCCTCACAGAACTAATTGTTATAAGTAATGTAAATTTTGAGCGAGTGATTACTTGAGCTATTTTGAGCGAGCGAAATTAATGAATTAAATGTAAAAGATGTATACCCATAACTAACCCTGAAAAGCCAGTGATTTCCATCAGCGTGGATTTCTCAATTTAGTCCAAATAATTCCCGATCCCAACAGATACTGCGAAACTCTGCTCCATCCAAATTCGAGTAGGCATCTTTCTACCACAATATGTCACTGAAGGGCAAGAAGTTGGTGTGGTTTGCCCTGACCGGTGACGTCATTGAAGACAAGATATTGAGTTGTCTTATTTAGTAGGTTGTGGGTCGACGGGCACCGGGTCAACCGCTGGTTGCATTGGCGTAGATTGAAAAGGGGGGCAAGGTTGCCAATTGCAGACGATTTCATACCTGCAAATGGCAGGGCACATTAGGTGCGGCTTACACGGCTGACAACGTGTAGTACAGCCTGCGGGAGGATCGTCCCAAAACGACCAGGGGCACACCCTAACCAACTTGATGTAAAGAGGACACGGGCGGCCAGGGGGGCAACTAGGAGCCTCGGTATCCGTATAGCATCCCGAAAGAGTACAAAGATCTTCCTCTGGAGTGGCCGTAGCCGTGGAGGTTGTTGCGGGCGTTACCTCAGGTGGTTCCACAGAGGTAACATTAAGTGGTGGCGGCACTGGTGGCGGCACTGGGAGTACGATGGCAGTTGCCAAAGTGACAAGGCAAGAGAGAATTGCCCACTTCATTATGGAATAGTGATTTTAGTGTGAGAAGATAGATGTAATGATGATGTGTACTGAAAAGTGAGGACAAGTCAGGAACGATGCCAAAGGATCATCGATATTGCTTTATATCTTAATGCATGCCGACATCCGATTCCACTAATATCTGTTTGCTCTACGGAGTATTGACTCGTAACTTAGTCTTTCTGAGATCAATTCAGTAGGCCTCGAGTAATTTTTTCCTAATAATAGAACTCTGGTATGGAAGTTGGTCATGTGAGGAACTAACTGGCACCATTAGAGCTTGAAAAGTCGCTTCAATCTGCCAACCGCACGCCGTTCACTGGTGAACCGTCGGGCCGAAAAGGTTCACAGCTGTGTCTAAAAAGCATGATAAATAAACTTAGGGTCTCAAGATAGCAAGGATTTGCCGTACCAAGGCTAGAGATACAAAAGTACTGGAAAGACCACAGAGTCATGGCCCCACCCGTTTTCAGCTCCGACAGCCACCATCGGCCGCGGATTGTTCTGTAAAGCCAGTAATGTGGGGGAATATAGCCCTACAGGGCAAGTTGGCATCATTTTATGTTTCATGAAATGTAGGTTCTCAACTTAACAGTCTAGTTGTAGGGTCGCGAGGAAAGGGGAAAACATGATGCAACTCACGTCTCGGTCATAGGAGGCTGATGCGAAGCCCATGTGTGACTCGTTCAGCCAAACTACCAGCTCATTCGATTATTCGAGAACCAGCACAGAATGTGAAGTTAGAAAAAAACATTGGATGGCACAAAGCACGAAAGTTTGGTTATGGAAGACCTTTCACGTCCCTTCTTTAACCGAGTTGCGCTGAAGCATGCATAAAGATTGGCATCATAGACTTGGCCGAGTAAATGTCAGCCGCAATTGCAACGATGCACGTGAAAGTGGTGACGGAATTGGTCTTCATTCTTTCTCCAAAAAGCTAGCCCGCAGAGACAATGGTGTTTTTCTCACGACAACCTAACCTCATCGGGTCTAAAACTCAATACGAACTCCGCGGAAATCTTGCACTTAGATCATTGGCACTAAAGCGGCGGCAGGCCTCACTGAGACTGGAATGCAACAATAGTATTATGTAAGTATGAGATGCATCACTGGCACCCGTGGTATCTTTTGTTTCGTTTCGCTATGCTAAATCAGTGGTATCAATTCCATGGCCCGTTAACAACCTCCAAAACTTCTTCACGTGAACACCAATCCCTCATCTGAACCTCAAAGTATAGCTGCTTTGCCTCTTCCTCGGTTCTAATGGTAACACCCCGTTTTCCCCCTCTCCAAACGGGGACCGTTGCTGGCGGATAGTCCCATTCATAAGACCAGCACCAATCATAATCTTCTCCCTCCAGCATGGCCCACAATTCATCACTGGAAAAGTGAGCCCAGTGGAGGATGCTGTCTCTTCCCATTCGCGACAAGTCTGTGTCGAAGCGAATTTGCTCCCACATGTGAATGTCTGCGGGGTGTTGTTGGAAACAGTCCCGGCAGAGGCACCTCTCAGCGGTCCGATTTCCCCATCGGTCAAAGCGGTTGTGACACCAGAGACAAATGCCCGTCTCTCTCTTGTCCACGGTGAGCTCCCTTCGGTCATCGGTGAAACGAGTCAGTCGAGCATTCCTCGGGATACTGGTGGTGGGATAAATGCGTGACTTCTGCCCGAATTCGCCAACGGTGCATTCGTAGCAAGATCGCCAATCCTCTCTTTTGCATTTTTCCATGTCGGTGAAGGCAGAGGCGGGTCGCATGCGCGCGCAAAACACGCAGGCGAGCCGCTTGCGCTTCACCGCCCAAACCGAGTCATTTGCAGCGACGAGGTCGAGATAGTTGGAGGATTGGGGTGGGATAAGAGACGCGAAATAGGTGCAGGTGGCTCGGAAATGGGCAGTGTCGGGGAATTGAAGGTGGGTGATTATTAGATGATGCAGCTCGGTCGGGAGAGAGAAGAGGTGGAGGGCGCCTCGAGGCATCACACTGGCTGGCTGTGTAAAGGAGCGACAATTGATGTGTTTTGGTCTGGGACTTTGTGGGATTCAGTGGCGGCCTTATGTAGTTCATTTGATATCTGAGGCTACCTTTTTTTATCCGCAACTATTCCCTTCTGCGTATCGTCGGTGGCTGAGGTCATCATCTCGCCAAACACAGCCTCCCCGGTCGCGACCGGTGACTCAATCGGCGTCTAGCCTTAGTTGGCGGGCCGTGCTGAGGGTGTCCACTTTGCCCTGAAATATGCAAGGTACGAACTGATGTATTTGGGCACACACCATAGATATCACCTGCGCTGACAATTGGCAAAGGGGAGAGGAAGAATGCAGAGAATTGTCTCTCAAAACAAGCACTATGATAATTATTAAGATAAACTAGTGTTTGTTCTATTGTCTCCTTGAGTCGTTAAATTATGAACTGCTAAATGTCAACCTGACTCAGCAAACTGCCTGAATCCCTCCAATTAACAGGAGCCAGGTATGGAGCGTCAGCATTGATTCGGCAGGAAACAACGCACCCGAGAACGCCCACGCGCAACCCCCATGGAACCAGTCGGCCTTGCTGTTGGAATTGCTGGTCTAACCGGCCTCTTTTCCACTTGCCTGGATGCCCTGGAAACGATAGCAACATACAATGCCTACTCCAGCGAGTCCCGGACGCTTGAAACCCAATTTCGTGCTGAAAAACTCCGCCTTCTCAAGTGGGGTCAAGCAGTTGGGGTTGGCTCTGTTAAATCGTCGGGTGACACGCATCCCGCGCTCAACGATGCCGAGACGAGTGCAATGGTCGAGGACCTGTTGCAGATTATAAATGGTCTGTGCAAGTCGAGCGAGCCTGCTCCAAAGAAGCTAGCCCGCGTTGGTAGCGGGTTCAAGAAGACTCAGTTAGCCTCGAACCCTGGTCAACCGTCTTCCGCAACAAAAAGACAAAGAGCCGCTTGGGCGCTCTGGGGGAAAGGCAAGCGCGAAGATGACGTCAAGCTTCTCTCAGACCTCGTCCAGCAACTACATAATTTAGTCCCCCCCGACGTACCTAATTCAATATCAACAGACGAGAGAAAAAATGCAAAACCTTCTGTCCACCAACCTCAGCCAGACAGATTTGAAAGCCAAACAGCTCTGTTGTCTGAAGTGAGGCAGTTTTTGTCCAAGAGGGAGGATGAGCACAAAGGTAGGGGGCCTGGATAAAATATTGCCACGTTTAATACTAACTATTTTAGCCGAGCTTCGAAGGGACCTCCAATCTTGGATCTTGGGGGTGCATTCCCCAAACAATCTATTCGAAGATGCCATCCAGAAACGTTCTAGTGGCACATGTGATTGGATTCTTGATAATTTGCACTTTCAGGGCTGGCTTGAGGATGATTTCACTGAGGCGCCGCCCCAGTTGCTTTGGATCTATGGTCCTGCTGGATTCGGGAAGACTGTTCTTTTTGCGAGAGCCGTGGAACATCTCTCCAAAACGCGCAGCACACCAGTCGCCTACTACTTTTTCTCTTCTGACTTTGAGAGCCGAAAAGACTCATTTGCGCCAGTCCGGTCATGGCTTTCCCAGATGATGCGACAAGAGCCAGCCATATTCGAAATCGTCTACAGTGCCTGGCTTACCCAGGAAGATCACATGGCATCTCAATCAGTTGTAGAGAACCTCTTTATACACGTGCTGCGGTCTACTCCAGGGTGTATCCTTGCATTAGATGGCTTGGATGAGTGCACGTCCATCGAAAGAGTTGTTCAATCCATTGCACAGGCAATCAAAGAATCCTCAACCCGAGTACTGATTGTTAGTCGTGGCGAGGCAGAGATCAGAGAAGCTCTGGAAGAAAACATCGATGGCCGGTTCATGGAGCATCGAATATCAATCGATGATGTGCGTGCTGATACCGCTGTATACTCCAGAGACATTGTGAATCTGAGGCTATCCAATAAAAACGAATCCATCAGGGATGACATATCTAAGAGAATGACAGATCGATGCGATGGCCAGTTTCTATGGGTTAAGATGCAAGCGGACTCCCTGCGGAAAGGCATGAACCAGATACAACTACAACGAAAGATTAGTGAAACCCCTACTGGTTTAGCCCACACATATCAAAGAAGTTGGGAATCAATCGTTCAGCGACAACCAGAAGAACGACAGAGAGCGGTTACACTACTTCGGTGGGCCGCGTTTTCTTTAAGGCCATTGACAGTTGGCGAAATAACTGAAGCTGCATTGATTGATGATGATACAACTGAAATTCCAATGGAAGAGCTACCAGATGAGCTAGACACGTACTATGTGAATAGCGAAATTGTTGGCCTTTGTGGCTCACTAATCGAGATTCGAGGCAATGAGGAACGCGTCGACTGCATGACTGTGCACGTGACGCATTTCTCAGTCAAGCAGTTTCTTCTCCTAAAGATTACAGGCCCGGAAAGGTTCGCGGGAGCCAACGAAGACCTAAACAAGTCGTACCAAACTTTTCAAAATGCAATGCTCGCAAAAAAATGTATCCAATACATTTCGTCTACGCGAGTTTGGCATACGACCCATGAGGACGACTCGTGGAACCCGGGGGCTTCCTTTCGAAAATATGCAGCATTCAGCTGGTTCAGTCACGCGGTTTTGGTTAAAGATGATGATCCAGAAACTACAGAATTAATAATCAACTTTTTTGACTCTGCAAATGACAATTGGACCTCATGGAGACGATGGTACGAAACACGCACCGAACGCCTGGGAGCAGATGTGGAACCCACGCCCGGCCCTCTCTGTTATGCTTGCCTCTTTGGCTTGACTAATGCCGTTAAACATCTCTTGAAGAAACCGAATTGCGAGTTGAATCAAGGAGCGGGGAAAGAAGGGTTATCACCTCTCACTATTGCTTGCGCTGTTGGGAATGAGGCAATTGTCAACGCTTTGCTCGATTCAGGAGCGGATTTGTCTATCGTGGATAACATAGGTCAAACACCAATCTTCAGATCAGTTCAAAGCGGGAACATTAATTTGGTACGGCTAGTACTGGAGAAAGGAGCAAACCCGAACTGTGAAGACAAGGATGGGCGGACGCCTCTATATTGTGCAGCAGTCAAGGGTTCCTACGAAGTGGCCAAACTGCTCTTGAAGAATGGAGCAGATATCCCTTTGACTAAGAAAGTGAGTCCACTGCATGGGGCAGCAGCGTTCGGTCATCTAGAGCTGGTCAAACTGTTCCTAGAGAAAGGATCAAATATCGATGCTATTAACAAAGCTGGAGAGACCCCACTCATGTGTGCCGCAAAAAATGGTCATCCCGAGGTTGTCAAGTTGCTTTTGGAGAAAAAGCCCAGTCTCGAGATTGCAAATGAGAATGGAGGGACTCCTCTAAACATGGCCGCACTTCGCGGGCACCTGGAAATTGTCAAGCTACTTCTGAAGAATGGATCAGATATCGACACTACTGAGAATTGCCAGTGGACCCCACTGATGTCTGCAGCTTATCAAGGTCACCTCGAAGTTGTTAAGTTCCTTCTAGAGAAAGGGGCAAATGCCAATATTACAGATGATGAGGGATGGACTCCCTTTGGCTGCGCCGCAGACCGTGGGCACCTTGAAACTTTCAAACTACTTCTAGATAAGGGTCCGGATATCAATACTATCGCCGCTCACGGCTGGACCCCACTCATCTCTGCGGCATACAATGGTCGCTCTGAAGCTGTTGAGATACTTCTGGAGAAAGGAGCTGATGCTACACTGACAGATGATGATGGGTGGACACCTTTGAACTCTGCAGCGGGTCGAGGTCATTTTGAAGTCGTCAAACTACTTATAGACAAAGGATCGAATATCCATACCGCTAATAACTATGGATGGACCCCGCTTAACAATGCGGCAAGTAATGGCCATGTTGAAATTGTTAAGTTCCTCTTGGACAAGGGATCTGACATGTGGAACAAGTCCGAAAATGGATGGGACTCGTTTAACTCTGCCTCGGACAACGGTCACTTGGAGGTTGTAAAGCTCCTACTAGAAAGAGGCTTTGATATCGAGACTCGGAATGTAAATGGATGGAGCGCGCTCAATTGTGCTGCGACCGAAGGCCATCTTGAAGTGGTTACACTGCTCCTAGAAAATGGGGCTGATATCGAGACTCAGAATGAGAGTGGATGGACTCCGCTCCATTCTGCTGCGGATGCAGGCCGTTTTGAAGTTGTTGAACTGCTTCTTGAAAAAGGAGCCAATATTGAGACTCCGAATACAAGCGGTTGGACTCCTCTCAACTCTGTTGCCAATACAGGCCATCTTGAAATTGTCAAGCTCCTTCTTAATAGAGGGGCTAATGCAGAGACGAGGAGTAGCGGTGGATGGTCTCCTCTCAGTTCTGCCGCGGAAAGTGGTCACCTTGAAGTTGTCAAGCTATTCATAGAACGTGGATTCGATATGCAGATTGGAGAAAAGGCCAAATCACCGCTCATTGTTGTATCGCAAAGCGGGCATCTTGAAATCATCAAGCTATTGGTGGAGAAGATTTCTAGAACTAATAAGGACGATGAGGGCCGAACACCACAATCTTCGATACTAGACAAGGAGGACAATCACAACTCGACTAACCCAAGCCTCGAAGCTAACATTGATGTAATATCTCGTACCATCGATGTATGTGGTCGCACACCATTATTTGCTGCGGCAAGACATGGCCATGACCATGTCTTGCAGTATTTCATTGAGCAAAGGTTCTTCTCTATACACACCCAAGATTGGTATGGATCAACTCCCTTTTTCGCTGCAGTGAGGAACGGCCATGCCAAGGTGGTTCAAAGACTGCTGGGGTTTGACAGCATTGATTTAAATAGCAAAGATGGATTTGGACATACCGCCATTTGGTGGGCCAGAACCCAGGGCCATACAGAAGTGGCGGAACTTATTCTCTTGAAAGCCAAGGAAAGAGACATTCTCATCGACGATACAGAACTTGTATATGGCTGTAGCCCACGGCCGATTAAAGACGCTGATTGGTGGTGTGATGCATGTCTGCTGGATGTTGATGATAAATCTACCAATTACACCTGCAAAGATTGTGATGATGATGGCTTGCTTATCTGTCAGGCTTGCCATGAGATGGGGATAAGGTGTCCAGGGACCCCGGATGACATGAAGAGGCACGAGGCTGTGTTATCTGACTGAATTTGTATGTGTAAGATGGAAACTCGGTTCTAAGTGGAGATGTCCCCCGTATTCACCATGAATCAGCGATTACTCAAACCTTTTCAGCGTTACAGCTCGAATACGCCCTATACTTGAAATATACAATTCCTTTTTTTAAATGCTCATCAGACCTTCATCTGTAAACAGACTATGAACAACTCCCTAACTAGTGGTTGTAGGGGGGTATGCAGCAAAGGGTTGACACTATATGAGGCAAGTAACATCAGCCCAGTTGTGATCACTGTACAGAAAACACATCAGTAAATTGTGTGTATAGATCTTAAATACACCCAGTTGACCTCCCTTTTCACAAGTCCAACCTGGCCAACAGAAGGGTGTACAAAGTTGGAAACTATGGCTGGTGGTCGAGGGAAAGCTGTTGGATTGCAATTCTGGGGTACCATCTCTATTTCGAGGGCGAAAAGATAAGCATCAACCCACTAGCCAAGCCAGTATTAAGAGCTATCTAACCTGGATACGGAAATCCATTCACCGCTTGTATCTCCACTAATTATCGCTTAAGGGCCGAGTCGCAAATAAACTTCGAGGTTCATAGACATAGGTCCATCGCGAAACACATCCATATCCACTTAAGACTGGGATGGCGAAGAAGGAAATTCCCGCAGGCCTACAGTTTTGCGCGTTTAGCTGTAAATTTAGTGGTCCAAGGATAGTCACCCCAGTTTTGATTGGGATCCCTTAGATTAGAGCCGCGAGTGGAGACTTCGCGGCGGCTATAGCAAAATATCCGAATGGCCGATTACGAAGAGGAAAGCTCGCTATCTAGTTAATGGCCGTGGCAAAGCGATAATTATAAAAGAGGAAAGGTCTTTTCCATTCTCCTTTTAATTATAATCACAAGGTGAAATAATTCTACACTCCGCGTGTTTCAACAAACTCCAAAATAATTCATTCTCTTTAATTCACTTAAGAATCTTACAATCACCAAGACTCAAACATCCATCATCATGACGGCAACCAAAGATAAATGGAGTGAGTCCGATGTTCCTGTGGCAACTCACGAAAACGTTTTCGTAGACGGGGTTCTTCGTTATCCTTCAACTGGCCTGAAGGTTGTCGTCGTTGGAGGAGGACCAGGCGGCTACTTTACGGCTCTGGAGTGCTGGCGAAAAGGTCACGATGTTGAGGTATTGGAAAAGAACTCCGGAAACTCACCCATAGGTATGGATCAAGTATTATAATTGTTCGTTGAGCGCTGAAGTTTTATTTCAGAGCTAACTTGTGAAAATAGGCGACGCTGTGTTCCTTAGCCCATCCGGCTTGGCAACTCTGAAAAACTACCCCAACATGCTTCAAGACTATTTGGAGTGCACATGGGATTGCGTTACCAGCTATCGCAAACTTGATGGAGAGCTAGTAGGACCTCCACTTGAGTTTGAATGGAACAGAGAGGGTGTTCCACAGCACGCCGCCTGGCCATTGCGAGTTCGGGCGATGGTTGCTCGTTCTGGCATGAACTCTATGCTCTACGATCAGTGCTTGAGGCTGGGAATTCCAGTCACATTCGACGTAAACATTGTTGAATACTTGGAAAATGGCAGTGAAAAGACCGCGACGGCTGTTGCTGATGATGGCCGTCGATTTACTGCTGACGTGGTGGTCGCTGCGGATGGACTTGGCACCAAGTCCAACAAGGCTGTCTTGGGTGAACCAATGCGGGCCGTTCCAACAGGATTCGCTATTGCTCGGGTCATGTATGATCCTATTGAAATCAAGAACTCGCCTCTCGTTCAAAAAACATTGAAGGAACTGAAGCGTCCAGATCTTCGATCATACTCAGGGTAAGTCACTTGACTCGTTGATCTGTGGTCAATTGCTGCAAAAGCCTTGATTTTGCTAAATAATGTTTTAGGGACCACTTTCATTGTGTTAGCGTAGTAGCAAAGGATGTAGTCCTTATTGCATTGACCAGTCAGGTAAGGATGCTTGGATGATCATATACTACTCCAGATATCCTAGCTAACTATGTAAACTTATACAGGACGACGGTTCAGCTGAAGAGTCGTGGTCGACGGGAATTACAACCAACGATTTTCTCGCCAGACTCCCAAATACTGATCAATGGGACCCATTGGTTCTCGAACTCATTCGTAACATCCCCGAAAACAAGCTAATCAGCTGGAAACTATGCTGGCGTGATCCGCAGCCGAAGTGGACGACTCCAGCCGGGCGCATCGTTCAGCTCGGTGACTCCGCTCATGCATTTGTTCCATCTTCTATTATGGGTGCGACAACTGCGCTAGAAGATTCGCAATCTCTTGCTGAGTGTTTGCGACTTGCTGGCAAGGAAGATGCCAATATCGGAGTGAAGATCCATGAACTCTTGCGGTATGTGTTTTTAAGTGTCCGTGGCATATTGATAGGGTACTTACGAAATATGTCTTACCGCATAGCCTCCGACGTGTCTCAATTCTGCAGCGGCTTGGTCTTGTTAACCGGCGAGAAATGCACCACGATGGAGGCATGGAAAGCACGCTCAAGAATGCTACAGCTTCCGGTCCGATGGGAATGGCAAAGTGGATTTGGACCCATAGTCCTGAGCGATATGCCGAAGAGAGATTCTCAGAGGCCAGAGCGCACCTGGAGAATGGTGCACCGTTTGAGCACACAAACATTCCCAGGGGGTTCAAATGGGAACCATGGTCCATGGAAGAGGAGATGGAGAAGGAAAGGCAAGGAATTGTTACTCCTGACTTGAAAATGAACGGCGACTGGAGTATTTACTAAGCGTACAATAATATTTGCCCATAAAATAAATTTAGCTGTAAGCTTTAAACATATTAACTTTCCAAATTGTATAACAAGACTTCGCATGCATTAACGCGTTATGAGATCTACTAAGTGTCAATAGCCAAAATCGTAGTATCTGAAGCGTTGGCGAGCCGTATGACAGAGAATGGCTGGCTGGCTGGCCGGCTCGTAACTCCGAAAATAGCAAGGTTTTGCCGGGCGCAGGCCATGGTCGCTTTATGCACAGCCGCAATTGGCTGATGTGGATGACGAAGCTATCGTTAATACGGGCGGGTCCTTCAGAGGAAATGGTTCGGATTTACCGAGCTCGTAGTGCAATGGAACGACGGCAGAGTGACGAATTCACCTCCACTTTCCGTAACAAGTCGCTCAGGTCTAACCTCTCAGCACACCATAAAACCAGCAAACATCTTGAACTTCACCAAAAGGCTGAGCCGGTGTAGTGCGTCTCATAATTGCACTTCGTTTGCAGACACCTCTGCAACATCCAATCCAATCCCTGCCATTCATCATGTCTCACTTACCCCCGGGACGCCAGACGCTAGTCTACTCAAATGTCGATGGACATGAAATCCATATGGACTACTACCTGCCAAGCAATCCCAGTGGAAACCTCCCAGTCCTCGTTTACTATCATGGTGGTGGAATGACAGCTGGGTCGCGATGGGCAAACGACTTTCCGCGTTGGATGTACGGTAAGAGCAAGATTTCCTTGTTTATTTTTCGCATCCCTCTGTTTCACGTGCTGAACAAGAATAGATCATTGCCAGGAAAAGGGATACATCCTAGTATCTGCAGATTATCGGCTTTGCCACCCATGCACCGCACTTGATCAGATTGAGGATGCAAAGGCCTTGTTCAAGTTCCTTGCCTCGGAGGATTTCCAAAAGGCCCTGCCGGAATCGGTTTCAGTCGACACCAGTCGAATTGCCGTCAGTGGCTTTTCGGCGGGAGCTTATTCCGCTCGTGCAGCATGCGTATACGCGACGCCCAAGCCAGCTGCTCTTTTCACAGTGTACGGGACCGGTGGTGACTTCCTTTTGGACCATTGGACTACGGCGCGGCCTCCGACTGCGATCGCCAAGTATGTGGATCTCAGCCAAGTGCCCGATCTCCTCGCAGACAAGACGGTGGTGAGCGACGACACGCCAACATCGGGATTTATCTCCAATCGCTTCGCACTCACGGTCCGATGGGAAATTGATGGGACCTTCCTGGACGGCAACTTTGGAAAGCCGGGGCTGGGTGCGGAGCTCAATCAGATAAAGTATGCGGACCGGGCGGCTGCAATTCCAGAAGACGTTAGGAAGGGATTTTTGCAGCTCTTCGTCACGGAGCAGTATCCACCGTCGGTGTTTGTCCACGGCACAGCAGACGAAGTGGTCTCCGACAAGGAGAGCATCAACCATCATGAGCAATTGAAGAAGTTGGGGGTGAAGACAGAACTTTTGCTCCTTGAAGGTGGGGGTCACGGGCTGGTGCAGTTTGGTTCCGGGTTCCCGCCCAAGCCCTTTGAGGGATCGATGGAGGCCTATCAGAAGGCGCTTGATTTCATCGCGGAGGTATTTGCGTCTAATTAACGATAGTATATGGATTAATGGCACGCATCAGGTGCCGTTGAAGTGATGCGCTGCCCAATGCGGCCGTTGGCTGGCGGCTTTCTTTAGCTGGTTTGGCCACAAGCGTCATTGCAAGAGATTGCAGGGGACACGTATAAGGAACACATTTTACAGTAATGAATACATTTTACCCCACGCCCGAATACCGCATTACCATCACTGTCCTTTGGTCCCCGAGCCTCGGCAAGGTAGATTTTAAAGATATCACTCACATCAAGGTTAATTATCCCCGAGTATAGGATGGGATGCGATTGATAATATCTTGCCCACGTATGGTGCTCCACCTAATTCCACCAATGGCTACCACATTACCCGGAGCCGTAGGCCCCAGTCCGGAAAATCCGGCAGAGCCTGGGCCACTGAGAAATTGGCATTACCACTACGGACTTTAGTGGCATTGAGCACTGTTGTGGGGTGCTGTTTCATCGAGGCCCCAGCGTCTGGAGAGAGCCAAGACACATGGGCGCGACTGTTGTAAGAGGTGCGATCGTCGTGGAAAAGATGAAGTCGGTGCAGCGTATAAAGACAATGCTGATCTGCTGCTCGATGGGAGATGCTCGGGCCCAATAGACAGATTGCATTACAGCACCATGCGTAGCCTCGTCTCAACCGCCGTTCTCCTGGGGCTCACACTGCCACAGGCCCTGGCGGGCTGCCCGTATGCAGGGCAGACCGGCTCCAGTGCCGGCAAGGCGTCTCCACACCAGGTCTACGGGAGCGACGCCCTGCGCCGGGAGGCTTCCGATGACAAGAAGGGCGTCTTTTACTTGAACCGCATCGCCCCTGGCACATCTGAGCTGTATGTGGCTGATGCAGATGGCACAAATGAGCGACCGCTGTTGTCCAATCCCGTCTACGAGTATCATGCCACCTTCTCGCCCGACGGACAATGGGTCATCTTCACTAGCGAGCGCAACGGCGATGGCAACTCGGACGTTTTCCGGGTCCGAACCAACGGCTCAGACCTGCAGGAGATTGTAGCCACTTCGGTCGTGGAAGACAGCGCTGTCATTTCACCGAACGGGAAACAGGTGGCGTATGTCTCCACTGCCAACGGGTACAAGGCCAACGTCTGGATCAAGGACTTGGAGACTGGCAAGGAGTGGAACGTGACAGACACTGTTCTGACGGCTTCAAACTCGTCACTGCCTCAAGGCTATTTCCGTCCATCCTGGTCTCCAGACGGTGAATGGCTCGCCTTTTCTTCGGATCGTAACTCTGGCTGGTACGGCCATGGTGATCCCGTCTTCCTCGGCGTGAGCGGCTGGGAGCACACCCAGGAGCTGTCCATCTACGTCGTACGACCCAACGGAACCGACTTCCGTCAGATTGCCACCAAGAAGGATTACTCTCTGGGTTCTCCGACTTGGTCCCCCGATGGCGAGCGAATTCTCTATTACGAGATGACTCGGGAAGAGACTTGGGATGCGCACCGCCCCGAGTCCGTCGCCGCAGCCAACTCCACCTTGGTCTCAGTCGACTTTGAAACGGGGAAGGATCGCCAGGTAGAAGTATCGGGCACCGGTGTGAAGACATTTGGTCAGTACATCTCCAAAGACAACATCGGTTATCTATTGAAGGGAGGTTCCCGTGAGGGCATCTACACCACCAATGGCACGTTTATCAACACCACAGACTCGACCGTTTCTGTCCGCTCACCGGCATGGTCGCCCGATGGAAAGAAGATGGTCTATGAAAAGACTACATGGGTGATTCGAGACTTGGAGAAGAAGATCTACAGCTGGGATGACGACTGGGAGTATCGATTCATGGACGTGTTCCCCCAAATGTCGTACCAGAATGACCGGATTGCCTTCACCTCCAAGCAGATCAGTAACTCTTCCATTATCACAATTCCCATCAATGGAACAGAGCAGACACTCGTCTTCGACGCCTTGTCCAACGATGTCATGGAACAAGCCAGCGTGTCCAAGGGTCTGGCCGGTGCTTTCCAACCCTCATGGTCCCCAGATGGCGAGTGGATCACGGCCGGAATCGGATACTGGTTCCAGACTCGTGCAGAGAGCGGTGGCTGGCTGTTTCGCGCCACAACCAACGGCTCGTACTCTGAGATATTGACAAACAGCAGTACAACCCTCAGCAGCAACAGCACTGCTGTCAACTCTGGTTTTCCCAGTTTCTCGCACGACGGTAAGAAAATTGTCTACCGCGTTTGGGGCTACAACTCGAGCGAGGGCGAGAAGTCGCAGCTGGGCCTCCGAGTACTCGATCTTGAGACTAGGGAAGAAACAGTCCTCACCGAAGACTGGGACAATCTTCCATTCTTCTCGCCCGATGGCGAGAGAATTGTCTTTACCCGAAAGGTCTCGGAAACCAACTACGACGTCTGCACGATCCGCCCCGACGGAACCGATCTCAAAGTCCTGACCAGCAGCGGTGCCAACGATGCGCATGCTGTTTGGTCTCATGATGGTCGCATCATGTACTCCACCGGTATGTACGGTTTCAAGTATGAGTGTGCCCTCTATGACAAGACCTTTCAACCCTACGGGCAGATTGCAATCATGGACGCGGATGGGTCCAACAAGCGGATGCTCACCGACTCGATTTGGGAGGACTCAATGCCGATGTATGCGCCCAATAGCAATTAAAAATGGAGATGAGGTCGAAAGGTAGCCTTGTTTTGTAAATTCGCCAAGAGGAGACGTATATATATTAGATGATGTGTATAAAAATGGCTTGGCAGTAGAAAGATGAAGTATTTTACTTCCAAGTCTCAGAATAGATGATTGCCAATGTATAGCTCTGAGGCTATGAATAGAGTCAAACAGAATTGGTGAACGCATCAAAAGTTGACATTAACGACCTTGGGTCATGGCGACATCATGCGTAATTCGCCTTGGATAACTTTTCACCCATTCGAACTCCAATTTCGCATTCATCACTAAGACATGGCGGAGGTACCCTTGCGGCCGCTCGGTGTGTGGGTTCCATTGATCAATCATCATTTAATGAGTTCAATGGTCCGGATATTTTAGTTTCCAAGCCATACCAGTTATCGTCCTGAATGTCCTGCAAGACTTGCCGAGTGAAAATCCTCAGGGGTCTGATGCATTGGTATCCGTTGCTGGGACCCCTGAATGACATCTCAAAGATTTTCCTCATCCCTAATTCCGAATACACAGCCTTGAATGGAACCCTCAGACTAGGATTCCTGTCTTGCATGATGGAGGCAGCCTGCAAAACCATTGCGGCAGTCGCGGCCATAATAGGGACGGCAATAGAACAGCCATCCATGAGCGAGTGACCGCACGGAACACGTTTAGCAAGGGCTGTGGCATATGGGGGAAATTCTCCCTGCGCTGCGTCCGGGCAGTATCCATTGATGTTGATATCCTGAGCATCGGCGCCCCTGACTGCAATAACACCTGTGCGCGGCAGGGCGATGTTGGACGGGAATAGTGGTGGTTCTTTGCGGCCTTGATTGTTTGTCGCGGCAAAGAAAATAATTTCCGATCTGGCCTCATTTATCGCATTGGCGATTCCTCCGTGCCATTTCCTTACTCCCCAAGACATGCAGACAATATTAGCCCAATGTTCATGCCTTGCGGCTTTAAGAGCCTATAGAGTTCGAGGTGTCGTTAGATGGTTATATAAAAAAACAGAAGATGGGTTGCTGATCAACTTCACGAACCTTTGTAGCATTGTCGCAAACGATTGTACTTCCTTGTTCAAAGTCGGCTCGTCGCTTTGCGATTCTTGACACGTAAATACGGGCTCGAGGCAGAAGCATTAAAAGGAGGGTGACTATATTTGTGCCGTGCTTGTCTTGGTCCTCATCGACCATTCGTGGGTGGTCTTGGACATAATCTGTCCATACAATTCGGTTTTTATCGTTTGGGCACCACTTGAAGTAATCTGCGTTCTCATCGCATCCGGTGTCAAGGACACATATCCTCACCGGCTCTTGACGTTCCATGATATCTAGTTTAAAGAATTCAGAGTTTATTGTAAGAAATTCATTCTTTAGAAACTCTGCAGCAGCCTCTGCAGCAGCTGTTTCAGCGTCGGTGCCAAGGCTAGTACGTTGACCCAGGATTTGATGAATGACTCCACTATAATGTTCAGGAGTGTAGGGGTCATACTCCTGCTCGTCCTCGCCATTGGAGTCGGTTATGTCTTCAGGTCCACGAAGGTTATTGGATGAAAAGACATAGTGGAAAAGCTTTTCCAGCGGTCTTACAACCTGGTAGTAGAGAAGCAAGCGTCGGGAATCGTAGCTGGATCCTTGTAGGTGCCATTTTTCGGCATGGAAGCAGCTCTTGATAGCTTGAGCGTACAGATAATTGAGCCCTTCAGGACGTAGTTCGGGGTTTGATATGCATTTAAATCCGTGAACACGATACTCAAAAGCGTTCTTCGCGCTGAATGGCTCCGTAGGACCCCCTGGGAAAAATTCGCCCATCCCTATCTGCACCAGAGCGACACCAAGGGCAATTATATAGGGATAGTAAGGCTTGCGTAACCTCTCGTATATCATAGTGTCTTCGACGTGCCTGGCTCTGCTAATCCGTAAGGCGAAGTAAGGGTGCATAGAGTTTATACTCGCTCGATATCGAAGCTCCACACGACTATCATGCGTCGAGCCTGGTGTCCGGTGATCTACGCTAGACACCACACGCATGTCCTTACATGTCCAAGGACTTGACATGAACAAGGTGTCGTAGTACCGCCAGAATGACATGGCGACGGCGTATGCCATCGCAATCCTCTGAAATGGATTCAATCTATGCAGCTCTCCAGGTTCAGATTGAGATGGCGATATCCGTACGGAATCTGTGTGATCTGTTTCACGAAGAAGGCGAGATTCATATCCATTAGAGTAAATATTGTACCCGTTAGAGCTTTCGATGGAAAATAGAAGTCGCCGGCTGTGGCCGTTTGAGATATGGTTTTTCAGATCGAATTCCTCTATAGGATCATTGGGGTTCTTCCGCTTTGAGTTAACAGACGGTTTTCTGGCTGTGTGTCAGCTTATACCAACAGCATGTGGGCTGTCGCTCGTCAATACCTTTGAAAGTGAATTTCAGTTTCATGGAAACAGTGTCCTCTGCACGGCATCCTTCGTTGTCCATTTTTAAATAGCACTTCAAATTTTATATAATTTTCCGCTTCATCTCCACCCCATACGTCAGGCATGCGAACATAGCTTCCTTTTAGTTCGGAATCAACCAAGGTGGATTCGTCGGGGACTTGTAAGGCCAGCACCTCACCGAAGTCTGTTTCTATTTCATTTCCAAGTCGGCTTTGTAGTTTTGGCCCCAGCCGAAGCTGTTCGTCGGTCTCTTCAATTAATATTTTATTTGAAGGTTTAATATTATCAATCTGGATTTCAAAGTCTTCTTCGGATAGTTGGAAGAGTCTTAATTCAAGCTTGGTCAGGTCGGAGATGATATCTGCTTGAAATGGCTCCGTAAGTTCTTCATTTTGTGATTCTGACGGCCAGCGCTGTTGGTTGATTCGGTCAGTATGACGTTAGATGAGTATGCCAGGCGCCCAATAGCAAAACTGACCAGATGTATGAGAGGTTGTAAGACACAGCTGATTGCGGACTGGGCCGAGGAAATGTGTTGGGAGGAGCATGGAGTGTGGAGACTTAATGCGAATGTCAAAATGGCGCAGGAAAGCCGCTGCAGCCTCAACGCTTGATCCGAGGCCGTAGTAGGCAGTATTTGGATTGCTTCGTCGATGTTCGCGCAAAATTCTTCGAGAAAGGCTTTGAGTTGGCTTTGCATGTTGATGGTGTACTGGGGCTCGACCTGTGTCGAGGAGAATACAAGGTAACGTTGGGACGATTCGCCGGCCGCTCGTCCCGTGGCCAAGTCTGAACGGGCGCAGATCTCGAGAGGGAACCCGCATAGGTAGGATTCAGCCCAATTGAGTAGCCTGGCTGCAAGCCACCGATCCCGGCACAACTGAGCCGCAATAGCCTCAGTTCAACCAAGACAGGGTGAGGCGAGCCCGGAATCGATTGCCTATGTTTCTGTGTGAATTACATTTCCAAATGACCATACATTTGGTCTACTTTGCTGGGTTGCGACCGCCATAGCATCATACCAGCATTGTCTGTCCGTCCACCAATCGCGGCCCGTCCGCCATCCCGTCCACCTGTGATTACAGAGCGGCTGCCTATGTCAGGTGAACCTATGTCCACACATGAATATTTAAAGATAACAATTCAATAAAGGCCGAAGTAATGTTTTTTAGAAGCATTATTCGATATCACGTCAAGATCAGAGTCATTTTTGCTGGTCGTGGCCACCCTCGTAAGACTCAGACAAAAAGGCTGCAACGCTTAGGTGGCTGAGAGCATGTGAGGGGGTGGCGTCATGGCCTCGTGCCGCAAGAAAATGCGAACCGCGACAAGGCAACTGGTTCGCAATCCGGCTCGCCTCAGACATTTGATCGGATAAAACTCCTCGACAGCGTCAGGCAGTGTGTTCTAGCATCCTGGGCGAATTGCCCGTGCCAAAGCAATCATGCCAACTTCTATCCGAGACGCGACTATTGCGTGCGACGACAGTCTGAGCCAGTATTGGACTGCTCACCAATGCGATGGATGGCTTCAGGAGAGCATTGTCGACTTTAGGGCTTGGTCCCAGGATTCGGGAGCATTGATGAAGGGACGAAGGAGCCTGGATGAGCGGTTGTGTACGCGCAAGGTTTATCGATCCTGTCTCCTCCGGATGCTCAATACTATCCATCGCGACCTACGAAATGCAATGGATAACAACCCCACCAAGCTGGAACCCAACCTCGAAACCAACGCAGGATTTACCCAGGACCGTGTGAAGACGATAGTCAAGACAATGGTCCGAGAGATTGTCGACCTCACTAACGCAGTTGTCCAAAGCTTGCCTTGTACCATGCTCTGGGAGGCAGAAGAGAAGCCGTTGACCAAGAAACTGGACACAGAACTCCAGGATTTTAAGCGTTATATGCACAACCTGGTGCGTGAGAAGGTAGCAAAAAGCCACCGGAGCCACAACAACACCACAATGTCCGAGGTTTGGGACCGCATCATCAATGGAAACATCAGACGACGAAAACGTTTTCTCAATGCAAGCGCCAAGAAGCCAAAAGGAATCACCCAGACTCATAGACCCCCATGGCCACGAAGATCCAAGGTCCGGATTCCAGATCCTCCCAAATTAATTCCGGATTCCCAGACAGTTCAGTGCCCATATTGCTATGAGCAACTTCCTTCATATTTCACAGAACCAGCAGCGTGGAGGTGAGTCAGAATGCGTCTATTACAGCTCCTTTGACTAATAGCTTCACTAGGAAACATGTTATGGCCGATCTAGAGCCGTACTGCTGCGTTTTGCCCAATTGCAAAAGTCCTAATAGCTTGTACAGCTCCGAAGCGTCTTGGAGAAATCACATGGAATCCCATTTCTCTCGGGAGTCCGATGACGAAATGGACATCGACGAACCTTCCAAGAATGAAGAACAGAAAGATATGCAAGGAAGCAACATAGATTGTCCGCTATGTGTTGAAGCATCTAGTGGAACAGACAAGTTACAGCACATCTCATGGTGTCTTCTCGACTTCGCCATGAAATCTATGCTACATGAGCCCCAGGATGAGCTGGAAACGTGAGAGGATTTTACATCTCCGGCTGGAAACGCCACTAACAAGTATTAGAAACACAAAAGAGACACAGAAATTGATCCCAACGCGACCAAGCATATCTCTAGACAGCAGCTTTGTACATAATGTACATCCACCGACGCATCTAAGTACAGGAGCAATCTCTAATAGTTCAGATGAGCCATCATTGGCTAAAAGTCTAGTCATTAGCGATGTGGTGGATGCTGGGCGCTTGTCCCCATTGCCCCGGTCACGTCGCCACGAGAGGAGATTGTCGCAGCCTCTCATACACCCTCCACCGCTCATGAGATCCGGACGGTCAAGCTTCTCGTCAACGGCTGCCCAGCGGGCCAGCTTCTCTTCAGGGAGTTCTCTATCGGTCCGTCACATCAACCAACACTCGAAAAGCTACGGCGATCTCAGAGTCCAGAGTTTTCTTCACGGCGGGCCCTTGAAGAACTTTTGTTATCCCCCAGGTTACGGCGAAAAAGGAGAAGACAATACGTTGAAAACCGAGATTGAACATTACGATTCTGAATTCCGCGACGCTGAGCAGCGCCCCATAACCGCAGGTAAATGGTTTTCAGGCGACAATTCAGGTACAGATACTGCAGCATGGCAAAATGTCTCCTTGATGCCTTCCAACTTGGTTGGCTCGGAGCCTATAAGGTCACGCGGTGGATAAGCTATGGGATCAATCTCACTAGATTTGCATATATTCAAGAGTTCGAAATGTATTCTCGCATTTGTGCTATTATGCCTAACTGAAAATCACAGGGTAAAAAAAGGAATTTTAAGGCGTAGATCTATGCATCGCCTCAAAGGCCGGGCGCCGCGTAGCCTGGTCAGGCTGATTCCGCAATTTGCCGGGGTTACCTACCAAAAGGCGCCTGGTTGCCTCTCAGACGAATTCCAGGGTGTATTGCCGCAATGCGACCTTGATTGGTCGCCCGCGTCACGCACAAGTGCTTCGCCTCCACCATATTGTCCAGACTCGATCCTCGTTCAGTACGCCTTGTTGCTCAGGTGTCTTGAAACTGCACATGCGCCTGCTTTTGGTCTCGGAATCTCAAGACTAGTAGGGATAGATTTGCCCACATTCAATCAACAATCAGAGCCCGATTTGCCTCGTCTATCTGTGTGACGTATTATAGTGCTCTCCTTGCTTTCATGCGGCTGAATGACTCTTCTCTATAAATATCCCATCTTCCGCGGGTCTTACGATGATTTTAGGCTGCACATCACTCAATACCAGCATATCTCCATCTCATTGGCCCCGAGTCAATTTTTACTTCCCGTGTGACCCTTGTATCACACCATATCCTGACTTAGACACCACCAACAAAAAGCCCCACTGCCTCCAATATGGCCAGTCGATCTTACATTTTGCCTCCCGCGTGGTATCCCTGGAACGGGGTAGACTCGGCCGTCACTCTAGGCACAGTTTACTCCAACCAACTCATGGCCAAGGATGCAAGTCGCTGGAAGGGCAAGGGTGACCTCAAAGTGCTCACTTTTAACGATGAGAAGCCTGGCGAATTGCGCATTCAAAAGGATGCGCACTGGGACATGTCGACATGGATCAAATTTTTGGATGCCTTGAACATTGGCTTTGGCGGTGGAAGAGCGGAAGACATTGTTGTCGTATTCAAGTGGCAAAAACTGGAGAAGATTGAAGTTCACCCGGATGTCGACTTTCCTGGGTACTGTAACGACCTCGTGAGAAATGACGGTCGCAAGTACGGCGGCGAAACAATGTCCGAATACATGCGCCTTGGTCGCACAAAGAGACAAAAGGCGCTATGGATTGTGTCCGGCATCCAGGCTGCAACTGGCCTGCAAATCTGGGTCGAACAGCACAAGAGCTCCCATGGCCATACTCAAGCAGAGATGTCTGACCCAACCAGTGGTGCTGGCGCGGGTATGTCTGCCCACGGGGGACGTGGCGACGAATATTTCCTGCACCGCGAACCAGAGGGCAAGGTTATTTTTGCATGCCAGGTGCACAAGATCGATCACCCAACGTTCTTCAGGGAAAGAATGAAAGTCATTATTGAAACAGATGGAACTATCCTCAGCGACGAAAAAAATACCAGGCCCATGTCGGAAGGGAACCAGGTTGAGGTAACGAGGGCAGATTTCGAAAGCGACCCAAGGGTATTCTATGTGTATTAGTCCATTTTATAAATCAAGTAAAATATTATATTTCTCAATAAGTATTAATAAAGCATATTTCTACTTAAAAAAAAATCGCGAGATCAGTGAAGGAGAGGATGATCGTTGTCCATAGGTTTTGGGATCTAAAATCAGGAGAATGCTGCTTTCATTCATAGTGAGGTATAGGGTCAGCCCAGAATCGTTACACCGTTATGGGACCTAACGGAAGCTAGCCAGCCCATTTGGCTACCAGTAAGCACCCTACTGTCACGTGCCACTTTACCCGATTTTACCACTCGGGATTCGCGGAGTTGGGCATTCTCCCCTTCGGCTTACAGACAAACCACGCGAGAATCACTCTTCATGTCGAAATGGGTGCCAAAACCTCTGAAGATGACATCCCCGGCGGAAATGGTACGAATAGCGGCCGCTCAAACTCTATTGTAGCCATTGCTCACCACCCACAGGCCGCGGACCCCTCTCGAGCGACCCCTGCTCCATTGGCGGAGAGCCACGCGGTGCCCATCTCTCCCGCGACGGGGATGGTAGCATGGGAGACAAAGGCGGCGACGACGACGACGACGATGACGATGATGTTGACGCTGGATCCGTTCCGCTGACAGCCGACAAGAAGAAGAAGAAGCGAAAGCCGAACAAGAAGAAGAACAAGAAGAAGAAGGCTGCACTTAAGCAGTCATGTCCCCCGCGAGTGCCCGTGGCCGATCTCTTTCCTTCGGGAGAGTACCCCACCGGCGAGTTCCAAGACTACTCCGACGACTTCAACACCGCGCGCACGACGGCAGCCGAGCTGCGCTATCTGGGACGCAAGCACATCGAGGACCCGACATTCCTGAATGATTACCGGAAAGCCGCCGAGGTGCACCGTCAAGTCCGACACTGGGTCCAGGACAACGTCAAGCCCGGCCAGACCCTCACCGAGATTGCGACCGGCATTGAAGATGGCGTGCGAGCTTTGCTTGGAAACCCTGCCATCGAGCCGGGCGACGGCCTCAAGTCTGGAATGGGATTTCCCACCGGACTCTGCCTCAATCAAGAGGCAGCGCATTACACGCCCAATCCGGGTCACAAGGATGTTGTTCTGCAGCACAAGGATGTCATGAAGGTCGACTATGGTGTGCACGTCAACGGTTGGATCGTTGACAGCGCATTTACCATGACGTTTGATCCTGTCTACGATAACCTTTTAGCTGCCGTCAAGGATGCAACCAACTCCGGCATCAAGGTAAGTGTTTCCCATTCTCTTCCTCCTCAACAACGCAATTTAATCGTTCTTTTTATAGACTGCTGGTATTGATGTACGCATCTGCGATGTAAGCGCCGCCATCCAGGAAGCCATGGAAAGCTACGAAGTCGAGATCGACGGGAAAACATACCCTGTCAAGGCAGTGCGCAACATTTGTGCCCACGACATTAAGCACCACCGCATCCATGGTGGCAAGTCGATCCCGTTCATTAGGAACTCTGATGAGACCAAGATGGAAGAAGGAGAAATCTTTGCCATCGAAACATTCGGGACGACTGGCACAGGCAGGTTGCGCGACGATGTAAGTAATTGAGTTTTGCACGCTGGAGATGGACCACTCTGACCGTCATGACTAGGTCGGCATCTACGGTTACGGACTCAACTATGACGCCCCGAAGCAGGTGTCCTTGCCTTTGGTATCTGCGAAACGCCTGCACAAAGTCATTCAGGAGCAGTTCGGTACCATTGTTTTCTGCCGCCGCTACCTTGAGCGTCTTGGCTTGGATCGGTACCTGGCTGGGGTAAGCTTTTTTACATTCCTACTTTAAGAGGAGGCGTACTGACATACAAATAGCTGAATTGTCTAGTCTCGCATGGCATTATTGAGCCTCACCACCAGCTCACTGATATCAAGGGATCGTACACTGCCCAATTTGAACACGTGAGTCCGACACCACATCGCACCAGTGGAACAAAGAGCTGACCATAATTTGCAGACAATGCTGATGCGGGAGTCCTCCAAGGAGATTTTGAGTCGAGGAACCGACTATTGATCAACCAGGTCAGATGAGAAATTACCGAAATTGTTTACATTGAGACGTGACAGGTTTCAACACTGACAGCTTCGGGCCAATTTCAACACGGCCCGAGAGGACTCTTTGCTTGCGCAACAAGGTTGCTTCAACACTGCCTGAACATATTCGCACGACTTCAACATGTCTGCAGTTACATTCACCACACTCATTCTATAGTCTAGTTTAGTCTGTTTTTCTGGCACCATATCATCATTGGTGCAAAATACACACAATTCAGGCCTATTCAAACCTGAAGTCTTAAGTGATCATCAAAAAGCTAGGAATAAATTCTGGATATTGGATACATTGTTTGAAAGAGACATTTGTATCGGCGTAGGTTGCCTTTTTTATATGTGCTGTTCTGTGTATGCTGTGTGCTTTTTCCGCTACTGTTGGAGGGAAAGGGGGAAGTGAGCAAAGCTAGATGTGTTGGTTCAGGTCACGATTCAGATACCCCTTTATCGGTTAAAAAACTCGGTTGTTGAGAATTCTTTTTTAAAAAAAAGCTAAAAGAAAGACATAATACAATAGTGCAACATGCTCCAAAGGCATATTGAAAAAGCCAGGAATAATGAACAGCCTTTATACGATCCTGTCTCCCATGTGTCTCATTTTGGCCATGGCCACCAACCATCCAGCGGCATATCCTGATATACCGCATTGAAGTTGACTAGGGGATTGGCGCGGTTGAAGTTGTACAGAGCCTCAGTCTGACCTACTCCGACCCACAGGAGGTGAACATTGTCGGCAGATACGTCAACGACTCTGAAGCTCCAAAGCTCCTCGATGGTGCGTGTAAAGACATGCAGGTCGCCGTGCCACTGGGGCGGGTTGTTGTGATCTCTGAGCTGGTATCGACGGGAAAGTAACCAGCCTGCCTCCCGAGATCGAGGCGAGAGAAGGGCCTGATCGACAACAATACAGTCTGCTTCGTAGATGACGTTCTCTTCGGAGCAGCGAAAGCCATGCCTCATGAGGCTTGGCACGTCCTTGGCAGCGATGTACAAGTCGGCGCGCCAAGTTACGCCCATGTCTTGGATGGCGTTCGGCGAAAGACCAAGCTAAAAGTCATTTACATCGGCGTCAGACAGGGCGCCTCGAATCAAGCCGGCGATCTCGCCATCCTCCCCGGCCGCCGGGGTTTCTTCCGTCTCGTCGGAACGGGTTTGAGGGGGCGGTGATGTCGCGCGTGTTTGCTCGTTGGATTTGTACTCGTCGAGGCCCGGTGGCTCTGCATCTTTGTGGTCTTGTTGTCGAGGCTCCATTGCTTGATCTTCGGCGAGAGACTTGTTTGTAACGCTGATGAGAGAAATCGCGTTTGGGTGCGATGAAGATGTTTTGTTGCTTCATTTAAAAGAAAAAAGGAAACAAAGGGTGCCACCTTCCAATTCTTATACCTGACGAGAAGGAAAGGCAACTGAGATACTTTACAGAGCGATCGATCGCAATGCAGGCTTGTGCACTTTTGTAGTCGCGGTACATGTAGCCTCATATAACGTGGCGATTGCCTACTAATCCTCAAGTATGCAACTTCCACAAAGGATTTAGCTTCCCAACTAAAACGGGGAGGCCAACAACGGCCTAGACTAAGATTTAATACTAGGACACAGAAAAAACCGCTGTTTATATAACCAAGGCCTGCAAAACTTCGGCAGGCCTAGACTTTACCATTGCCGTCAGAACCTGAGCCCTCGAAACAGCCAATCCACCATGCCTCAACGCTCCTCCAAACCTCCACACGTCTAATTCCGAGGATACATCTCGCCAATGGTATAAATTCATTGTCGAATTTTCCGTCACATTTTCCTTTTAGTTCAACAGCATGCACAAATCCAGAAGGCCTTCTGCTATTGGTTATTTCCATGGCCAATCAGAGCTATGGGTGGATCTTGGCGCGCAGTAGATGAGGCCGAGGCTACAAGTATGGGGCCACCCCACCAAATGCAGCCTGACTGGACTGTCTTTCTCTCCTATCCTTGAAGTTTTGACCTGTAAGTATCGCTAGACCTGTAATTATATTATGCATATACTAATATGACCAATATGCCTCGGCATTTAGCCCCTTCTTCTTCTAACATCGGAAAGCAAATTGTAACGGTTCTTCTGTATTGACTATACAGCCTCCAACCAGTTTCAGAATATCCCTCAACCAAAATGAGATCTAATGCCAAATAAAACATACTGAAATTGTCCTTCAGCAATGTTGAAGAAACTTACTCATGGTGAGTATACGGTGGGATGGATTTGCCCCCTGGAGGTCGAGCAGATCGCTGCTTTGGAGATGCTAGACGAGGAACATATGCGTCTGCAACAACCTTCAACTGATCATAACGTCTATAGTCTCGGCAGTATCGCTGGACATAATGTGGTAATTGTTGGAATATATCAGCCAGGCAATAATCCTGCGGCTACAGTTGTCGCTCAGATGAGAATGACGTTTCCGAACCTCAGATTTGGACTATTAGTCGGTACTGGTGGTGGCGTACCTCTGAAGACCGAAAATGGGATGATTCGGTTGGGTGATATCGTGGTCAGTAAGCCAACAAGCGTGCATTCCGGAGTAGTGCGGTATGACCACGGAAAAGCCAGAGCTGGTCAGTTTGAACGTACCGGAGCCTCAGCCCCACCACCAGCAGTGCTTCTCAATGCTGCACAAGGCCTTGCGGCAAAGCGAGCCCGATCACGCAAGGATCCCCTCGAGGCTAATATTAAGAAAATTGATACGAGTATTCGAGGACTAAGAAAATACAAACATCCAGGTATAGAGCATGATCATCTATACCATGCAAACTACACCCACGAAATACCCGGAGTATCTTGCGAGGAATGCAGATGTGACCCCTTGCAGAGGATCCCGCGAATGGTCGACGACGAGGATGACGAACCTTATATTGTTGTTCACAGAGGAACAATCGCGTCTGGGGAACTGGTGGTCAACGATGCTACATTGAGAGATAAACTAGCAGCCGTACATGGAGTGGTGTGTTTTGAGATGGAGGCAGCTGGCGTTCTCGCTGACTTCCCTTGCATTGTCATTCGGGGGATTTCATCTTACTGTGACTCGCACAAGAATGATCAATTACAGGGCTATGCGGCAGCGGCAGCGGCAGCATATGCTAGGCAGCTTTTCTCTCATCTGCCGATTGATGAAGTCAAGCGGTACGTATAGGCATCCGATATTTTACATAATTGGTTCTTCTTATAGCTGATTATCCTTAGCGATATTCCTGAAACAGCAGGAAAATATGTGCCTAATATTAAAATTCGACAAGATAAATAAGAGCATTGAGCAAGGTTGGATTGGCTTACACTAGTAGAATACGGTCCACAATAGAGTGACTAGATCAAAATGGAACAACCCAGAACGTGCCAATGGCTCCTAGATTCTTCTCAGTATCAAATTTGGATAACGACAGGACAGCAAGCATTGTTTTGGCTTCACTTGGCAGCATACGTTGGATTTGAACAAGCAGTTGAGCCCCTGATTGGAAAGCGGAGCGAAATTGGTGTTGAGAACATACATTACGAGACGCCACTGTCATGGGCTGCTAGATGCGGACAAGGGTAAGTTTTTAAGCTGTCCATTGAGGAGCCTCTCTTTCAAATTCGTAAATTCAATATCAATCACTGTCTAGAAAACAGAACCACCCGAGTTCTTCTGTCTGGGTTCTCCCGCGGCTTCGAACAAGCCATTCTTGAGAACCCTGAGACCTTGTGCAGAGCTCTGGCCGGGTGCAACCCAGGTGACATTGTGTCCCAGATTCTTCATGTAGGCCACGGTATCGTTGTTGTAGGTGTACTCAAATGTCACTTGGCTGGGTGACAGCTGGTCATGCAGACGGGGCTTGGCCAGCGCCTCTGCGACGGTGAGTCCGCCATCAATGATGTGAATGGCGTTCTGAATGGTGGATGTGGTGATGCGGCTACCACCAGCAGCGCCGATGGCAAAGTAAAGTTTTCCTTCGGGCGTCTCTGCAATAATGGGGGAGATGGATGACAACGGACGCTTGCCGGGGCGGACGTAATTGGCCGGGCTGGGGATGTAGCCAAACGCATTGCTGGAGCCAGGAATGCTAAAGTCGTTCATCTCATTGTTCATGATGACGCCGGTCTCGGGGACCATGAGTCGCGATCCAAAAAGAAGGTTGACTGTGGTCGTGAGAGAAATGGCCAGGCCGTTGGAGTCTGCGGCGACCATGTGCGAGGTTCCGGGTGTGTCGAGGGACTCGAGGCCGTCGGGGTCGTAGTACGACACATCATATGTGCGCGTATCCGAGATTTTGGAGCGAACCTCTTCAGCCGTTTTGTTGGAAATCATCTCCTTGACATATTTGTCGAGGCCTTCCACATACGACGGATCACCCAGCTCAGTTCGCTGTCCGTAGGCAAATCGCAAGGCCTCATCGAGTCGGTGTGTGGTGATGTTGACCTTGCTTGCGTCGCCGAAGCCATCGTACCCGTTGACGATGTTGAGGGCGCTCAGGGCAACGGCGCCGCTGGAGGGTGCGCTGGTGCTAGTGAGCTTCTTGCCCCTGTACTTGATTGACAGGGGTTCTCGCAGGGCCACAGTGTAGTTGGCCAGGTCCTGCAGCGTCATGGTGCCGTTGGCCGCCCGCAGCGCTGTGATTGTAGCGTTGGCGATTGCGCCCGTGTAAAAGGCATCGGCCCCTTCATTGGCAATCGTCTCGAGTGTGTTGGCATAGCGCTTGCGCGTCATGGTCTCGCCCAGCTTGACGCGTTCGCCGTGAGGTGCGAAATCGAGAGCCCAGGCGGGATCCTCGACGAGAAATTGGTTGGAACTAACGCTGTCCATGTATTTTACAAGGTCCTCGTTTACCTTGAATCCAAACCTAGCCAATTTGATCGCCGGAGCAAGCACGTCTGCCCAGTCTAGGTTGCCGTAGTTTTTGTGGACATATTCCAAACCTCGAAGCTCTCCGGGCACACCACTACAAACAACCAATGTCAGTCAGCGCCCATAATTTTCCGATCAGCTTGGCATCGTATATGCAGCATCATACCTTGCAAGTCCACCATAGATACTCAGGTCGGTGTTATTTGTGTACATGTCCTCGTATGCCGCAGCGGGCGCCGTTTCTCGGAAGTCGACGAATTCATAGCTGCCGTTGCTCGACCGGATGAGCATGAATCCGCCGCCTCCAATGCCGCTGTGGTACATGCCCATGACACCGACGCAGAACACAGTGCCGACCAGTGCGTCAGCAGCGTTTCCGCCGTCCTTGATCAGCTGCACTCCGATGTCGCTGCAGACGCTCTCCTCTGAAGCCACAGCGCCATGTTTCGGGTGCTTGCCGCCGCTCGCCGGCGCACTGTAGGCCGAGGGAGTGGCTGCGAGCAGGGTGAGCGCGAGGGCAGCGACGCGAGGGGGGAGCCGGACCATGTTGGAATCAGATGGCACACGTCCAATAGGGGAGAGAGACAGAGACGGTGATTGGCACCACTACACTATAAAAAAGGGAGCAGCAAGACATTTTATGTCATCCGGATCGTCGGCATCGATTGGTCGCCTGACCCGTCAACTGCCAATTCTGGCCGGCTGTTGCTCGATAAACGCGTATCCCAAGATAAAAGCTCTCGGCTCATATGACAAATGGAAAGGGTTGCATGCGGGGTTATCTTGGGCACTCGATTCAAAGGTCCTTGTGTCGCGTCATGGCGTCTCAAAAGGGCAGGTCAGTCCAGGTCCGTGACATGGCCGCCGATCAAGAGGGGAGATAGTTGTTGGGTTTGCCTATCGGGCTAGTCCAACATAGTTTCGACATGCATATCACGCTAATTGCCCCAGAGATGAAGAACACCGCGCAAACGGTGCCAATTCGACAAGGGAAGATTCCAGGCCCCAGTTCGCGATGATCCACTGGAATCACGAAGGTTTGAAGGCCATCCGATTGGCTATACCCCAGAATTTCCCGGCCCATCGCCTTGCAAAGTTTGGAGTGCGACTCCGGACGAAACCGACCCGTTTGGTTAGACTGCCGCGGTATATTCCTGCTCGTCGCTCTGAAGTCTAGACTGAAATACGAGTGCCAAGTGTCTGGTTCCAAACGCGGGGCTAGCGGTTTTTGTTTTCAACGTTCGCTAATCCTAAATAAAAGCTTAATGCAATTGATCTTAGGCTCAGCCCGCGCTCTGTTGTTGTAAGGCGCAGGTCGCCCCAGCGTAGGGCGCGGTGTAAGTTTCGGCTCCAGAAATAAACCCCGAATTTTTTGCGATGAATAGTCGCAATGCAATGACGATTGAGCAGTTGTCAAACATTACTTGAGTATTCTTTATTGCGAAGACGCCCGTTTAAAAATGCTCAACAACATTAATCATTTTAATGCTCATATATCTCAAAAAAACCGTGGCCAGAATTGGTGGATTAATTGCTGGTCATTTCGTCAACCAGAGCGAAACCCGTAGTTTATAATAACGGTTCTAATGGCAATAGAACATGTTTTTTTGTATTAGTTAGTTAAACGACAAGGTTTCGCAATAGTTAAATCGCAATGCGATATCAACTTTGGTTGACGTGTGTAGGGTAAATGCTAGTTTTCAGGTCCCTAGGATGCGAAGCATCATGAAGACGTAATAACAATGTGGATTATTGAGCGATAATGACTTCAAGGAATAAATTTATGACCAGGAGGATTTGTCTATTCTTTCGAAATCATGCCCTATTAGCTGCCATTGACTTTTCTAACAATCGTGTATTCTACTCTCCTCCGTTTTGCAACTGACCCACTCCGCCGATTATCGCGCGTACCGCCCGAAGGAACTACCCTGTCCAACTGTAAATAAACTATGGCCGGGGCGCATCCTACGTAAGCAGGTAGACTGGCTCGAAGGTCGATGCTTGTGCTGACGCGCTTATATAATGCGAATTAAGCCACGAAGGCAATAATGGGTAACAATTGGTGCATTCGCTGTTGTTAGGATGAGGATAAATTAGGCAATATTGGCGAGGAACATAGTTGCGGTGCACGTGATGCAGCTGAAAACCACCCCTGCAAAATAACCCGCGATACATGCACGTAAGCCCAGCCTCACTTGGTTTTTATTCATTTTTCGCGTTAGGTGGACTGGCAATTGGCCATTCTTCTGGTATTCGTAACCATGAATGGCGGCGAACGGAAGTGGCTCAAGGAAGTTTTCCGTGTTCGAGGCATACCGGATCATGTCAAGAGCCCTGACGATGCCGCCGAATACATCGCGGGGGTGGTCGGCGACATAGTTGTCGAGGACATTCGTGTCCATTCCCTCGCGACAACTCTTGATTACTGGGTTGAACCGCCGTCAAAATGCGCTACAGTGCAGCTCAGGAGTGTCTCTTCATCCATGGAAAGATGTGGCGAGGCTGAGTGGAAACTTACAACATCATCTGGCACAATCATTTTCGACACGCATTTTCTCGGCATGACACCGCTAAACGATGTTGAACCGTCTCATCACAAATTTGAGTATGCTTGCAGCTGACATTAAGTATTACTGTTTCTGACCGAAGCCTTTAGATGCATCGCTATATCTGGCCTCGCGAGCCACCCATTCGGGTCATGGCAGTCGCGTGGTCCGGACAAAAGCTTCATGTGGATCAGGGACGAAATTCCCAAGGCCGTTCCAGATACTAGAGTTATCCTCTATGGCTATGATTCCAAGTTGTTGCACAGTGATTCATTTCAGTCGATCCATGACATTGCCAAGGTATTCTTCGAGCATATAAGAGCGACATGGCCAGGCGTTCCTCCTCGGCCCTTCATCTTCTTGGCACATAGCTTGGGTGGGATTGTGCTCAAAGACGCCATTGTACAGATGGCCAATGCCCGTAATGACCTTGACCACGGTCTGCTAGAGAAGATTGAAGGCGCCATTATGTTTGGAGTTCCCAGTCTTGGCATGCGCCAGACACACCTGTTGGCTCTAGTTGAGGGCCAGCCAAATGAGACCCTGATACATGATCTTTCGCCCGAGTCTACCTATTTGAGACGTCTTCAGCAGTCGTTCTCTGGTATACAACTACAGAGGAATATCAAGATATACTGGGTATTTGAAACAGCGGAATCCAAGACATTGATTGTGAGAAATTCCGACCTTATTCTATCGATTACATACAATTACGCTCGATACTAACTGTCACGCAGCAACGAGACAATGTTTGGGTCCGTGAAGGTCCATCGGAGGTCCTTGTAAATCGTCACTCAGCAACGTGTCGTTTGATTGATAGTCCTACAGGCGAGGTGTGGACTCTTCCTGTTGATGCAGATCATTCCAATATTGTCAAATTCCACCAAGGCCATCCTTCCTGCAGACTCATAATATCTAAACTCAGAGACATCTGCAGCATTCCGATAGAATCTTCAAACCCAAACCTCACTGATGTCCCTGGCCCAACCTTCCCTGGTAGAGGAAAGGTGTATCGTCAATTAAACCGTCACGAGTGGAAATCGAGTGGTAGGATGGCAAATTTCCTCTCTATCTGATCACGAGCTAATGGCGCCCCTTAGACACGCTCAAATCCCTTGACGATATATCACTCGACGTTCGAAGCGCAGCAATCGAGGCCACATTTGAGCACACCTTTGATTGGGTCTTCAGTTACCCTAAATTTGTGGAGTGGCTACAGGACGGATGGGGCATCTTCTGGATTAATGGGAAGCCCGGGTCCGGCAAGTCCACACTGATGAAGTTCATCTTTGAAAACCGCAAGACGCGAGACCTTATGCACAACTTCAACCACAATGGCCGAGTCGAGCAAATATTTGCTGGGTTCTTTTTCCATTATCGTGGGACACAGATACAAAAGTCACTGGAAGGTGTCCTGAGAAGTCTCCTGAAGCAGTTACTTGTCCAGCAACCAAGTTTGCACCAGGAACTCCTTCCACTACTGCCCAAAGCGAAAGAGACCCCGACTGACACCAAAACTTGGAGCGTTCCGGAATTGGAGAGAGGACTGCATCTGATGTTAAATCAGCATCGCCAGCGCCTCGAAGTTGTTCTGTTCTTCGACGCACTTGATAAATTTGACGGTCCTCCGGAAGTGATCAGCAGGTTTCTTCAAAGTCTGATACGCTATCAGGACCAATCTTACACTCGTGTGAAGGTGTGCTTTTCTAGCAGACCATGGCCCATTTTCTTCACACATTTCGAAACAAGTCCAACTCTGAGTGTGCAAGATCATAATAGAGATGATATTAGAGACTATTACATCGGCTCAGTTACCAGTCTGCCCCAAGTCGCTCTTGACTTGACCCCAGATGTAGTAGACCTTGCGTCTGGGGTATTTCTCTGGGTTCGCCTAGTAATTCCCGAGCTGACGGCAATTATTTCTGCTTCTTCAAGCATCCCGACATTACCAGAACTTCGAGCCAGACTTGTCGATTTGCCAAAGCACCTTGACGAATTTTACGAATTAATCATCTCTCGAATCGCTCAGTCAGACAGATGGAAAGCATATGCGCTACTAGAGCTTCTAGTACGGACTCCTGACTCTAAAAACTCTTTCTTGACCTTTAAGACCGCCGTTAATAGGAACGTTCGGTCATCTTCCAAGCCTCTGTCGTCGGTGGACTTGGTAAAAGCTGTCTCAATCTCGGACTGTCGAACCTACTCGGAAGCGCAGCAAATGCTGGAGATTGCAAACAAGAATCTGACTGAAGATGTTGCACACCGTTTTCTTTCTTCCTGGAGTGGAGGTCTTGTCGAAGTGAAAACAGTTGGGGTCGTGCAGCTGATGCATCAGACTGTTTTCGAGTTCGTTTCATCCATCAAGTTCAAACAGCTAGTTCTTGGGGTCCGCGCCAAAATAACCCATGAGAATGGCCATTCATTCCACACCAAGATAATGATGACACCATCGGCAAAGGGAGTAGACAAAGATTATTTCGCGAAGGATCTGATCAACATAGCCTGGTATGCTGGAATGGCTGAGTCAACGACGGGAAGGAGCCAGTGGGAGTTTCTAGAAAGTGTTCCCGAGGAATACTTCAACATGGGAATGTCTTCCACCTATCACAGCCTAAAAGAGTTGCCAGAAGCAGGTATGATAAACATTAAATCAGTAGCAGAATTTGCTGCGCTGGCTGGAATGGTTCTGTGGTTCAAGGAGTTTGTTACTCGAAACCCGGACGCCCTAAAGTTCTCACCTGGTGGTCTTTTATTCCTTTCAGTACAAGGCGCCATATATTTCGATCTCTCCGTGGATTCAAAAGCCATGCTTTCAATATTTCTGGATCATAAATATCCTGTTCATAGGGATATGTCGAGTGTACTTCATGGAATTCTCGAACATCAGGATGATGACAATCCGCAGCAGAAACTGAATAGGTTACGCTACAGAGATGAGGTCCTGCCTCCACTCCTAGAGTATATGCAAAAGTTGGGAAAGAACTTGGAGATCACGTCCAAATTTCATGGTTCTACAACCGTGATGTGCAAACCACTCCACGTTGCAGATCCGACTTCGACTGTAAGGCTCCTAGAGCTTGGGGCCGACGTGAATGCCAAAGACGAATTCGGATCTACGCCGGTAGAGTGGACATTTTCACCATCGTTGCCAGAATTCACAAAGTATTATGACACCAACACGCGTTTCGAAAAGTTGTGTATCCTTGTGGAAGCTGGTGCAACCATATCCCAAGACTTGGAAGAGGAACTGAGATTGCAGCTCCGGGAGTTTGAGAAATCTGGTTTTGATACCAAAATAATCCAGGAGAAATTTCGGGGCCCGGAAAACTTTGTGGAAAACGAGTTTCGTCATCCGCGGAACTCTCTATGGTATAAGTCTGCGGTAGATGTGCCACCTGATATCTCGCGGGCGATGGCTGAGGCGCAGGTTGCTCGTAAACCGGATAGAAAATGCTGTTTTCCATGGTAACAAAAAATAGCGAGCGATTTCAAAAAATGAACTTGGGGTGTATAACATAAGAGGGTGTGAATGACTGTTCAACGCGGCGTGGCATAGCGCAGCATCATGAAAGGAGTAATTGGCATCTGACACGTATTTTACAAGCTAGTCATTGGTTTGGTATCGTGAACGGCGCTTGAGAAAAGGATGCTCTTGATTTGAGATTTTTGGAACCCACTGCGGTGAACCACAGTGACAAGCCACAATTCTGCACCTCGCTCAATAATTGTACGCGATGAGTCAGCTGTGTGAGCGTCCAAGAAGCCACTGGAAGACCTAATGGTCAGCACAGGATCAACCAATTAACTATAAAGTGTACCACCTTAGGTAATGCATGCCAAGGTAATTTAGCTGCTGAAACGCCTGTCGGTTCCTCGAAACAGCTAGTGGCAATTCAGATCAACACGATGAACACGGCAACCGTACAGGATAAGAACCGACAGATCGTCGCCCGCTACTGGGACGAATTCTGGACCAAGGGAAACACGGCAGTGGTGGATGAGCTCTGCTCCGACGACTTTAGCGTTTTCTACCCGATGCATGGCCGCAACGTGGGAAAGGAGGCGGCCAAGCAGTCGCTGATCAAATTCAAGCGGGTTAGTACAGCCCTGGCGATGACATGCTTGGCGGCATCAGGCCCAAGTGCTGACCTGCATCGACTGCAAGGCCTTTCCCGATGTGTCCTTCAAGCTGCTCTCCCCCTTCCCACTGATTGCCGAGAATGACTACGTGGTCGTGCGGTGGTTTGGTGGTGGGAAACATACGGGAGAGGCGTTTTTCGACCTCCCTGTCGGTAGTCTACCCCACCCCAACTCGGGCAAGGAGATGCGCTTCCCGGGGACTACCATCTTCAAGCTGAAGGATGGCAAGATTGTCGAGGAAATTGGAGAGGAGTCTGCGTTGGTGGCACTGCAACAGCTGGGCCTGGTGAAGATGAACACAGAGATGATTGCTTGAACGTTTTGTTTACTGTATTAATCTCAATCGATGGAAAAATGATCCCGTATTTTTTGCACTGAAATTTACAACCAATTGGCGATGTAGGGATGATTAAAACTGCTGTGCGACAGCCAGGCAATAGCCAGGCTCGCTGGTGTCGGCGAGTCCGGATTACAAAACATGGGTGCGTCCAATGCCAGAAACATGCATGTGCTGGTTACATGATGGCTTGCGCTCGTGGTTGGTGAAACAAAGTGATTGCTAAGCAGAGTGACATTTTGCTTCAGCTACTTCTACCGCTGGCTCCCTAACAGTAAATGACTGTTGGAATCAAAATACCTGTCCAAGTTAGCGTCATCTCCTCCCTGGCACCACCACACTTCGTGACTCCGGAGTTGACCCGTTGGCCAGCTCTCAAGCCATAACGACAAAAAAAGCAGCCCACCCGCCCATCAGCTTCAGGGCGTCGGCAGCCTCCAACGGCTTTATCACCTTCTCGCTGAATCAAGTATAGAGGAGACACCCTGTCCAGCTGAGGCAGGCTCGTGTGAACATGAAGCCGGCGGACAAGATGGACCGTGCCAGCGCCTATGATTCGATCAAGAATCGCCAGCGGAACATATTTGGCACTGTCTCGTTTGTGACACCGCTGGTTCCAGGGCAGGGAATGGAGGTGTTCTCCCCGTCTAGCCGAGACCACGGGCCGGGGAAAAGGAGAGACCAGATATTGGGGGCGCAACGGTAGACACAGGCCTTGGACGTTGCCCAGATCTTGCAGTTGACCCCATTATAGAAATCACCGGAAGCGGACAAAAGATTATATGGATGCGCTAGAGAAGGAGGTTCTCCGCCTCCGGGCCGAGAAAGAAAGCCTAGGCCAGCTTGCAGCCAACTGGGAACGCATTGCTTTGGCCCTTGTCAACCCTGTCCAGGGCACGCATTCACATACTGCCGGTCGCCAAGCCATTCAGTTTGGCCCTGGCGTGTTTGTGTGGACGGTAGCGGACCTAACATCCACAGAGTCACCAATACAGCTTCTTTGGCAGCTCCCGCAACCACAGCAATCCGTCAACCAACTCGATCTCATCCTGTCACAATTCGGAATTCACGATGCACTTGCGCCTGCACTTCTTCAGAACTGTAAGCCTGCAGGGTTATTTTAATTTCTCCCGTCGTACTATCGGGCATCTTCTAATATTTTAACAAAGTTTATGAGAACATCATTCCTAGCTTAAACATCGCAGAAGCTACCAACGAGGGCTATGCAAAGTACCTTTTACCGCTGGCAATGAGCAGCAAGATGGTTTTGAGTTCCCTGCTTGCGGGGTCGGCAAGCCACATTCAGCTTTCTCGCGGAAAAAACATGACGATACATCACCTCGAGTACAGGTCCGCCGCATTTGCAGAGCTGCAACGAGCTTCAAGTATTTCACAACCAGACTCCGCTGTGTCGCTATCAGCTTTATCAACCGTATTAGGCCTACTAATTGATGACATGATTACTTATAGCAAAGACTTTGCAGTGCTGTTAAACCTGGCTGGCTTCTGGATTCGCAAAGACTGCCTCTGTAACCATGGACCCAAGGAAAAGGCCATGCGCCGCTTTCTACTTGATCAAATTCAAGTGTATGATTCTGTTACTGCAAGATTAGAGATCGTCAAAAGACTAACATTTACTCGACAGCATGAAAACCCTCGTGCACCCTCTCTATCAATTTGATATGCAGTCGCTCAGCCTAAACGATAAAAGCGACAAGGCAAACAATCAGCTCGTGGCAGTTCCAAACCCAGTGAAGTTGCGCGAAATATTCCTCTCATTAGAGACTGCAACTGCGCAGGCCTGCCAGATCTACAACCTCACCTCAGCGACTGGTTCTCCTATGAGTAATCGCGAAATGAAAAGTCATTCAGGTGATGTGGACAAATTGTTGGACAAGCTTCAATCAACTGTCGATGACATTCCGCCATTTTCCCTGGGGGAGACTTCACTGGTCTGGGTTTATCATGTCGCAGCAACAAAGAGCCGACAAATTCACCACCGCACTTTCTTTGTGTCCAGGCTGGCAGAATTGCTTCACCGCATTGGACATGAAAACGTGAATGAAATCATAGCAACAACGAATATGGCATGACGGAGTGTCTATAAAAGCGAAATCGACCTTTTTGAAAAAGTTGGCATGATTTGAGGAGTTGAATATGTTTTGTACAATTTTGTTGAAGTTCTGGTAGGCGGGATAGAGATAGGCGTTTACAATCGACATGGGACAAATCTAGTTACTTCTAATCCCTGCCCTAGAACATGATTCATCACCGCTTTTATTCAGGTAGCTGAAGGCTGCTCAGGCGCATAGGGACATCTCAGTAGTATCTGCGATTTATAAATAGTTCTAGAATTGTTAATTAAAACAAAAAGATTAATGCAACCAGACTTGCTTATAGATGTATCAACTAAAGCTCAAAATAAGAAAGAACCAGTTACGATGTTGAAATTTATAATATATACTTCCAGAGGCCAGAGTTAAAAATCGAGTCCGAGTCTACCATCTACAATGGATGTTCAGATTGGCGGGGGGTCCTCGTACGACTTTCAGATGTGTTAGTTTCCTATGTATAGTGGTGTTTTATGCGAGCAATTTCGGTGCTACTCGTCAAATATGGCTATCATATTAAGCTGATTAAGGTCGTTTCACATTGAAATATTTAAAGTAGTAGCTGAGAACGATCTGTAAGTAAATACCCAATCTAACATTACGAGTATCCAGTAGATTAGTAAAAGAGGTAAAACAAGGGAAAAAAGAACACGCCATCTATAGTATAATATACTCCCCCAATCCACTCTCTACACCCCATTGTATCCTTTTGTATAGCCAATCTATCCGATAGCTGCAACCATCTGGTGAACAAGAAGATATCCGGTCACGATTCTTTTCTTGGGAACCAATTCAATGTTTTCAGTTACTCATTCCAACTAGCTTTGGGCAAACTTGGATCTGGCACGAAGCTGTTTGCCAAAGATGTAGATGGCAGTAGTTCCAAAGATTCCCATTACGCTCAAGCCTGCGAGGAGAGTTACGCCCTTGTCAACACCTAGATTGATGAAGAGAGGTCTGGCGAAGACAACAGCGCCACCAGCAACACCCGATCTCCAGATACTATTGCCCGCAAAGAGAGAAGCGGTATACTGAGGGTAGGAGAAGGGGATGTAAATGAACAGCGATTGCATGACCCAGAAGTGTCCGATGACGAAGATTCCCACGCCAATAAGCGGCACTACCCAGTGAATGCTTGACCTGGAGGTCCAAGCAAAGATGAAGAGACCAATGGGTAGCAAGAAGGAGCCAACAATGGCGGGGACAAGTCGGTGCTCCTGCTCGCGAAGACCATTCTTGATGTTGTCTGGCACCATGTAGAAGTACAGGTAGGCAAAGTAGGCGCCCAGGCCAATAATGACACCAATAAAGCAAGCCAAAAAGGTGAGACCAGTCTGTCCCAAGTTGAAACCGTAAAAGACAGGGAAAACCAGAGGAAAGACTTCAAAAAAGGTGTAGAATACGCCGTAGAAGTATCCAGTATAGACGTTGACAAAGAAGATTGATGGATCCTTCATCATAATCTCCATCGGTCGGACCAAGGTGGAGAAGAGAATGTCAGAGGCGCTCATGTGGCGTTGATCGATCTCACTCTGGGATTGAAGTCTGGCATCACCGGTCAATTTTCGCAGTCGGCGTGCTCGTCTAAGCAGAATGTTCGATGCGGACGTTTCAGGCATGAGAGTCAACAGGAAGATGAGTGCGGGCGAAGCCATCCACACAATCTCCCACATGGGCCACCTCCATCCTTTGGCCTGTGCGGCGAAGCCTCCGAGCAACGGTCCAAAGGCAGGACCAGCCCAGGCAGAAAACACCCACCAGGAGAGGCCATAGGGAATGTAAATTAGAGCAAACATGTCCCCGACTGTAGCTCCTCCATTGGCCAAGGCGGGGCTGCCAAAGAAACCAAGGAAGAATCGCAAGGCCAGAAGCCCACCAAAGCTGTCGACAACGGCTTCAGGAAACGATAGAACCCAAAAGACGATGAAGGTCAAGTAGTAGACGGGGTTTCTCCCGATGACAGGGATCTCGGTCAACGGAGAGAAAAGAAGATCACCAATACCATAGGCCAGGACATACAGCGCCAGACCCAGTGTGGAAGCGACTGCACTAACGCCGAACCGCTTTTGAATGCCCTCCTCAGCAGTGGCATAGATGGGGCCTGCGCAATAGACAGTCCAAGTATAGAAGCACAGCACGAATACGACAAAGTACTTTTTGAAACTAGACCAGTTTTGCGGATTGGCTGGGTCGTCTGTTGTGTACCAGTCGACAAGGACGATGCCATCAGTCGTCTTCTGGGGGTCAATTGGGATAGACTTGGTGCGTTGCAGCTCGAGCTCTCGTTCGGCCCGCACCCGTTCCTGACTGTAGGGCGCGGTGTGAACACTGGTCACAGTGTGTAACCTCCCGAGATTCTCCACATCTTCGTCTTCGTTTTGGTAAGGCGTAGAGTCGTCGACACTGCCGCTCTCGCCCGAGTGAGAGAGAACCCTACTCAAATCTTGAGAGGGGTTTTGTTCAATTGACTTCTCGCTATCGTTGTTATTGTTTGTGGCGGTGGTAGTGGTGGTGGTGGTGTTGTTGTTGTTGAGCTTCTCAACGTACTGGGGCGGCAGCTGGAAATCGGGTCTCTCTTCGGGGTATTGCAGAAGTTTGTTTCGCGAGATCAGACGAATCGCCTGGCCCAAGGGCGCCTCTCTGATGAGATCAAGCATTTTGCGTGCTAGATCGAGGACGGAATTGATTGGTGAAGATAGTATGAAACTCCGTAGTTGCTTGTTGTGTGTTGTTGTAGTAAGGTCTCAGTGCAGCAAGAGTGTATTTCTTACTGTGATGCGGGATGGAATATTATTGGCTTTTGTGATGACCAAGAAAGGATGTGGATGTTTTGATCTGTTGTGACTATTATTCAATGAAGGGGGGAAGGAGATGAGACTGATATATGTTTTACATCTGACTGATGCGCCCTTTCGTATCATCGTGGCAGGATGCTGTGCCTCCACTTGAAACTTCCATTCAACAGCTAGCTAGCTGTTTTCAGTATGATTATGACGAAAAGCCTAACCCAATGAGTCGTTAAGGCTGCTGACAAAGTAGAAGTTGTGCGAATAAACATGGGGTTGATTATCTGACTGCTAATGCGACGCATCTGCCAAAGCGGATCCGCTTTTGATTTGCCATGGCCTTCTATCTCGAAAAGTTGCAGTAAATGCGCTGCGACATGCAGTCGCAATAGGATCCCAATTGCTAAGCCAATGCTCCATTAATCAGCCACTCATACGCCCTTTATGACACGTCTGCAAACTTTCAAGTTAATGCATGCAAGTGATGGTAACCATTCAACGTGAAGAGTCACCGAATCACAGCAGCCCAATGGATTTGTAAGGTTTCTACTGATTACTTTTTCCAAGTCGCTGCAACGCTGCTGCGCTAGCACATTTCCAGCGAAAATGGTTGGCATCAAGACGCCACTTTGGGTTTAGCGCTTGGGCTGCATGCTCGATGCTAGGGTACTTACATCTACTCGACAGGGAGGATTTGGAGATTACTGATCAGTCATCACGGTAACAAATGTTGCAATATTGTATGAATGTGCAATATAAGATCATTTAAAAGGTCCATGTTACTGCCAATCTCAACTGCCAAGTCAAAAACTCGATTTCAACGCATACAACAATCTCATCTACTCTTTTTTTTACCTTCTCACTCATATTTCGTCATGGCCAGCACTCAAAATGTCCTTGCTAAGAGCTTGAAAGCTCTTCAAAAGCCTGGTTCTCCTCTCATACTCGCCAATGTCTATGACGCTGTGTCTGCAAAGGCTGTAGCGTCTCTACCTGCTGCCAAGGCGATTGCGACGGCCAGCTATGCAGTTGCTGAGGCTGCCGGCCTGACTGACGACGGCTTGACTCGTGAGGAGAATGCAAGAGCCGCAAGAATAATTGCATGTGCAATCAAGGATACCAACAAGCCTCTGTCAGTCGACTTTCAAGATGGCTATGGGGATGACCTCGAGGATGCAATCACGGAGCTGATCCAGTTTGGCGTGGTAGGCGTCAACCTTGAGGACTACGATAAAGTCGCCAATAAGTTTTACACCCAGGCCGAAGCAGCAGACCGAGTGAAAAGAGTCTTGACCAAAGCCAAGTCACTTGGGGTACCTGACTTTGTGGTCAATGCCAGATGTGATATTCTTGTCCATGGTGGGGAATTGAAAGAAGTCATCTCTCGCGGCAAGGCATATCTGGATGCTGGTGCCACTACCGTATTTGTGTGGGGAGGTACAAGCCGGGGAGGCATCTCTCGTGCCGAGGTGGTTGAACTGGTAGAATCGTTTAATGGGCGGCTGAATGTGTTGAAGTCTTCCAATGGCTTGACCACGAAGGAGCTGGCAGATATTGGGGTCGCACGAATCAGCATTGGGCCTTCTCTTCAATTCAGTGCTATGGCGGAATTGAAGAGCCAGGCTGAAAAGGCATTGACAGTGTAATTGGTACTCGAGATACTACAACTTCATTCTTTTTTCGTCTAACGAAACCTGAGATTTTGGCTAGATTAACATTGATTCCAGCACATAATCTTGATGAATACGAAATTACCTTGGCAAAGTTGGGTGTTGAGATGATGTGATAATATTTGTATTGAATTTCAAGGCTTTTTCTTTGATACCAGTCTAGCACAGCGGAATTTTGCGTTTAAATTTGTACATGATGTCCTGCCAATCTTGATACCTCGACTCTTTTGCCGGTTGTGCATGATCTCGGACTTGCCAGATTGTCCAAAGAGCCCTGCGTACTACCGTAATATTACTGACAGGCCATTGGGTATTTAATCTCAGGAAGCAATCCAGAACGATAGCCCGCTGCTCATCTGAAGAGCACATACACCCGGCAATAAAGAGAGGCCACATCGGGAATAGGCGTCGTTGGCTGTCGGTGATCATATCTGAAAGACAGGCTATTAGACCCCTATGAATCTCTACCACTGAGGTATCTGTTATCGGCGTGTTAAAACATGAGACGCGAAGGTAGATCCAAGCCGCCATCTCAAACGCCTGTCTGCTTTTGGCAAGAATCTCCGAAGCATCATTTGCTTGCCGATTACAGATACCGCGTAATTGGTCTTGGAGCTCCAGTGCTTCCCCGGAGAGATCTACGTCGCTGTCTTTCCGCTGCTCACACTGTCTAATACGGTACGATAGGGTCGAAATGCGATCGATGATATCAGGAAGCTCAGCAGAGCATCCGACGTAATAATTCATGGGTGGTGCACTGTAGTCCGATGTCAAGGATGTTGCCGCGATAAGAATCTTCAACGTATCAATATTCTTGCTAGGCAGTGAGGCTGTCGTGGTGAAAACGTAGTGAGTATGGAAATACTGCAAGGCAAATTGGGCTAACTTAGGATGGATAGATCTCGAAAAACGCGCGAGGAGACCAATAACTCCCTGTAAGTGTTTGAGCCACGTGGACTGTCCTGTTGTAATTTCCAACGAACACATGAGAACGCACGTCAGCAAATTGTTCTCAGCATGCTGGCTGACATCAAGAGAGCTCTGAAGACCTTGGAGCGCCCGGACTTTGTAGCCAATGGACAACTGGTTGAACCTGATGGCTGAACTCGGCAACCTTCGATCCCATTCGGCTGCGCTGATAGCCCAGATAGCAAATAGCAGTGGCCCGGGGGCCCAGAGGGCACGAGGCATGATTTCCGTGCGAAACATGTTTTCCTCTGGTCGATCAAAAACCCATGTATCCATGATAACATTGTGGTCTTCAAATGCAGTTGATCAGTAAATCGAGTGTAGGGAGAGTAAAAACTGGGGATAGTACAGTATTGTAGTAGGGATGATCCGATGTCACTTGTCGGGTCTGAGAGGTGATTGAAGCTACTCAGTCCTCCTGGTGGAGAAAAGAGGTTGGAACAAGCTTCTCTATCTTCTTCTTCATCCCACCATCCATCATTCAGTTTCAAGCCGGCACCCTCAAGCCCCAGAGGTGGACAATTAACCGAGGAGAACCCAAATGTGCGGCGGATTACTTCCAATTCACGGGGTGTTAAATGAATGAAGCTAGAGTATTGGTTGATTGGAGGAATCGGGATAGTATAGTGCTGCGGGTACTCCATGATGACGATCTGTTTTGGGTTTGACGCCGAGGATAGGCAAGGGAAGAGGCATTCAACCCCCGCTTTACGACAGGCAAGGCAAGCGGGCTTTTGCTTATCGCATAGGCGCCTTTTCTGGCGGCAGTTGAAACAGCCATCTTTCCTTCGAGAGCCGGACCTTAGGGCCATACGGGCGGGGGTGATGAGGTTGGGATTTGGAAGATGGAAATATTACTTAGTCCCATCAAGCCAACTCGGGCACAAGGGCTTTCATCAAAACAGGCAAAGATTAGGATTCGATTCATTGGCTATCAGTTCGCGATAACCTCAAGCCTCTTTTTCGAAGAGGGGCTTTTTACTGATTCGCTTCAACTGTAGTAGCGACCTATCCAAAATGGGCCCTAGTCTCATCCAGTAGGAAGGATTCTAGAGTGCGGGGTTCAACAGACGGTATCTCGAGGTTAGCGTAAGCGCTAGCGTGCATTTTTTAGACCAGGATTGTGGTTGTGTCAGAGGAGTCTTATCAAAATGCATCATCATTGAGAAGTCAGTATCTTTGTCTTTTTGCCAATTTCTGGGTTTGGCTTATTTATTAGACATCATTAGAATCAGTTCCGTTATTGTTTCCAAGAGGCCTTGAATCCATCCGACATCAGTCCCATTTTATCTCGTCTCAGAGTCTGCGGCTTGGGCGACAGCCGGACGGATTTTACCTGGACAATTTTGTTCGGTATTTGGACTCTCTTTCTTTTGGACCGACATTTCATCAGTCGCATTTTGGACCTTGGTACCTGATCAAGCTAGCGCCTTGAAGCTGTTCCCACTACATCCCACATCAGCCTCAAAAGCCCATCACGTGCTTGAGAAGCGGACTAACTGGTCGTCCGGATTGATCATTGAGCTTTTCCCAAAGTCTGTTGGTTTCGGCTTACTGTTAATGTTTACTTGATTGATATATATATACAAAAGGCAATGCCCGATCAAGAATCGTCTCCAGATGGCCAGACTGCACCTACACCTACCAGGCGGACTAGACTAGCATGCGAAAACTGTCGGTACGAGCACCCATGATGATGATTAGCATGGGGCGGGGCTAATACTAACCCTTTTCAAGTCGAAAAAAGTCAAAGTGCACAGGCGAAAAACCGGAGTGCTCCCTCTGTATACGACTAGAGCAAAAGTGCTCCTACGCAAGCCGACGTCGGCGTACTCATCGCCCTTCGACCATATCAAGCGATGCAACAGCAACAGAAGCAACACGGGCGGTACGAACGAAGACCCCCAGATCCGGTTAGGATGCTTAAACGCTTAGTACGACCAAAGATTGGATAGTATTGAAGGCAAGCTGGAAGCATTAATGCCAACAAAAGGGTGTGTACCATTGTTTATTTCCAAGACAAGCAGGCTGATATTGCTACAGAACAACAATTAGGAATCCGTGTCAAAGCATCAACGTTTCAACTCCTTCGCCCGGTGCAGCACAGGACGACACTGAACTGGACGCGTTTTTGGAAGACATGTTACCAGACATTGATCTAACAAATGAGAGGACCTATGATCAAAGCGCATCCCATCTGCCATTTGCTTTCGCCCCAGATATTGCTTCAGCAGCATCGTTAAGTCTAGAGTAAGGTTTCCTCAATATTATCTACAGCTTCTGACTCTTCACTCATAGGTACACTCCAAGATGCCACTTACCTCAGCAAACAGTCAATGAAGCCTTTAAGGCATATTTGGACCATTTCGCGGATCAACCTTATCCTGCCCTGATATGTGCTGATGAGGTGAGTAGCATAGATGACATACCGCCTTTGGTGGTTTACGCAGTGGTAGCCCTTTCTCTCCGTGTTTGTCAGAACGCGTATGTCGGAAAAGAATCAGTTCTGTTGTCTACGCAAGACTTCAGTGTTAGTTCTGCGTGGGCTATTCTTGCTAGATCGTACACGACCTTTGAATTTGATATCACATACTTCAAGGGTTTATGTCTGCTAGCCCAAGTTGACTCTGCGGGTGAGTGGATTTATCAACCCCAGATGGCCATTATTAGGATAATATTGATGCAACCATGTATAGTTGGTCGAACAGAGCGAGCAAAGGCTCAGGTCGCTTTGGGATTGCAACTTGCCCAATCGAAAGGATGGTTCGATCCATCATTGCACACAGACCCGAATCGCGCAGAGAGCAACGAGAAACTCGCGGTCATATGGACACTATTTATGATGGATCGAATGTTCACAACTGGAAAACAGGCTAGCATCTCCTGCCCCCTTTCCGCCTTTCGAATGCCGATATATCAAGGCGATTCTTGGTCAACGAATGACCATGTTGAGCCGGCAACAACCTTCACCTTGTTTGACTCTCCTGAATCTAGAGAACGTGGTCAATCCACGAGTATTGTCTCGCTTAATATTGAACTCATCGCCTTGTGGGCAGACGTAGTCGCAGATACTCTTGATTTCAAGAGTAAGTCGACAGTTCCATTCTGGAAAAATGACTCCCCAAGAGCCAGAATTATATCTTTACTGCTTGACTTTGACTTGAGTAAGACTATATACATAAGCGTCCTATCATAGTTCTGACACAGCCTCAGAAGTAGGCAGGCACAGTTACGCCTCGATTGGTCCGCCGGCGAGAGTACAGCAGGAACCACATCGACGAAAGTATTTTTCGACATGGCTGTTCTTCCAGATTCTCTACTCGGGGATGTATTGCTTCATGTAATAGCGCAAACCAGCGCCGAAGTAAACAACGAATAATTAGCTGACCAGTAAAGGAACCATCCGTTTACCATATTCGTGAAATCACGCCACATTCAAGGTGACATTCCTTTCAGCTTCTTACAAAAGACCTTCAGAGATTGCCGGATTCATTCGGAATGGGTTTGTAGACTTATCAACGAAGGCGAAGAAGCGGGCTTGGAGCTATACGAGCCGTTCATAGGATACCTCGTTGCCATTGCTGCTACGGTTCAGATGGAGCAGACCCTTAGCAATAACATCAATACGGCACAGGCGGCTACCAAAAGATTCGATAAATGCATGGTGTTCATACAGCGAGCGTCTAAAATATGGCCGAACATGGCAAATACTGTATCATCCCCGCATTGCCTTAACCTACCAGCACCATCTTTCTAACCATTGACAGTTGGTTATTTTGAACAGGCTTCAACAAAAGTCCCATCACCACCAGCCGAACCACTATGCCATAGAAGACTACGATGGGACGGTGCAATCCGATCAGATCCGTCACATAACTTTCAGTGAAGAGGAATGCCAGCTCATGTGTACACTGTTCGACTATGTCGCGACTTCAGGCGGTCCGATACCACCCGAGAGACTTCATCAGCAAGACAGAACGCCTCCTTCTCTGGCGGAGGATGCCCCCCACAACAACTCAACCGAGCCCGATAAAAGTGCGACTGCATATGGCCAAGGTATATGGGGAGGTTCATTGATGTCGGATATGACACCATCTTTACCTGGAAATGCAACTTTTTGGCGATTTGTGCATAATTAAAGTTGCGGAGATGGTCTTCAGAGTCTGAGGAAGTCCTCGCTATACTGTGAAGAATGCAATCGATGAAAATGTGGGTGGAGGCTTATTGCTTTATTGAAACAAATTCAACAACGCTGTTTATGGGCTCTGTAATGAATAAGCAGAATTACAAATGCTACCATCAATAGATTGCTGATTATTGAGAGGAATCCTTCATCCCAAAAAGCATGTTTGGGCTAGCATTCAAAACATTTAGGTCGTTGGATGAGCCAGGTTTGGCACTCTTGTGCTGGTATTCCTAGCTTACTACATGTACACACCGCATACAGCCACCACACTATCTCTGTAGCCTCAGGGACACAAAAGTCAAAATATCGTTCAAGTCCTTATCTCAATCGCCGACAGACCTTTTCCCTTCAAACTTATAGGCTAGCCCTAACGCGGTCCATCCGAGGCTCGTATAACGGACTTGCAGCAACTGTAGCCTTGACCCGGGTTCCAAAGTACTCAACTTCGACAGTAGATCCATCCGCAACTGTGCTAGGCATCCAGGCAAAGGCAACAGGTTTGCCAATTGTAAATCCAAAAGCGGCGGTGGTAACGTAGCCGATCGGTTGATTGCTAAGATAGATCGGCTCCTTGCCAAGAATCATGGAGCGTCCATCCTCGATCGTGATATGGCGCAGCAGGCGGGTAGGCGTCTGCTTCGAGAGTGCCCGGATGGCCAAGTGGCCCACGTATCCCTCCTTTCCCACCTCAATAGCCGACTCCAGACCGGCCTCAAAAGGGTTATGCTCCGTGGTCATATCGGCACCCCAGATTCGTGTACCCGCCTCTAGTCGCAAAGAGTAGAAGGCAGCTCGGCCGGCCGCAATGATGCCATACGGCTGACCTGCCTGGTAGAGGGCATCCCAAAGTCGTAATCCAACTTCAGAAGTGGTGTGAATTTCCCATCCCTGTTCTCCAACGTCCGACAGTCTCATAACCCTCACCGGGACACCGCCGACGATAGCCGTTTTTACAGACGAGTAAGGCAGTCCAGCATTTGTAAAGTCGGCCGTACTAACGTGTGCCATCACATCTCGAGCACGGGGGCCCCAGAGTCCAATTGCGCAAGTTCCTCCTGTAATGTCACGGACGTCAACATATTCATCTCTGCTGGAGGGCTTCCTGTTCTTGTTTCGAGCGGCCCGGGCGAGGTAAGACAAGTCAATGCCCCCGTTCGCGGTGATTTGAAATAGGTTGTCTTCGAGTTTAGCCACAGTAATATCGCTTCTGACGCCTCCGTGGTCGTCTAGAAGGAGCGTATGTGTATTAGTACCTGGCTTTCCAGTGATGTCTCCTGTACAAAGCTGCTGCAGGAGGTCAGCAGCTCCAGGCCCTGATACCTCTAGCCGGCGCCGGGACGTTAAGTCGTACAGAGCCACTGCGCTGCGTGTTCTCCAAGCCTCTGCTGCAGAAATGGGCGAATAGAATTGAGAGGACCAAGCATCACGATCCATAGTCTTCCATTCCGTCTCCTTGAGCAACTTCTCGTTCGCTTGATACCACTCAGGCCGCTCCCAGCCATTGGTCTCAAAGAAAGTGGCACGAAGTTCAATCTGACGGATATAAAACGGACTGGAACGCAGGTTGCGGGGTGAGTTCCGTTGCTGAAAAGGATGTAAGATACGGTACAGGTCCACATAGCTCATCTGCCCCGTCTCCTTCACGTAGCTGGGGTTGAGCTGGAATTTTTCGAACCGAGCAAGTTCACACTCAGAAATGTCAATTTGAGATTTCCCAGTGGTTAAGAGCTCAGCAACAGCACGTGCTGCTCCAGCTGAATGGGTCACCCATATTGCCCCTGCAACATAGAAACCATCGAGATGAGGAGCCTCTCCAATGATAGGTGCGCCATCGGGAGTAAAGGAGAAAACACCGTTGAAAGCATCTGCAATTTCGGTCTCCTTTAGCGCCGGGAGAAGTTTGAGGGATTCTTTCCACCCTGACTCAAAGTCTCGAGGCGTGAATTCAAGACGGGACGGCATGTTCTTCTCGTCCACATGCTTCGGAGTTGGGCCTAGCTCTGCTGCGATAATAGGCTTTGGGGTGTGACCATAAGATCCAATGCCATACTGCTCACCATGCTGACGATAATAGAGATTCTGGTCTTGGTGGCGCAGGACCGGAAGGTTTACTCCATTGGGCAGTGGAACCTTTCCCTTTGCTGCTGGCACTGGAGTAGTCTTGACGTATTGATGGGCCAGTGGCAGTAAGGGAATAGCTACACCAGCCATTGCTCCCACCTCAACGCCCCAGAAGCCCGCGCATGAGACGATGATATCGGCAGAAATGATCCCGCTCGATGTAGTCACACCGGTGACACGACCACCTGTCTGCGTAATACCAGTCACTAAAGTGGAGCCAAGGTAGCCAACACCGGCCTTTCGCGTCCGCTCTATGAGGACTTGAACGGCAAGGGCTGCCAGAGCTAGTCCATCTGTAGGGATATACAATCCGCTTAAAACCATATCGCCATTCAAGTGTGGGTAAAGCTTGACACACTCCTTACTATCAAGCACTTGCCCAGGAACACCCCATGAGGTAGCGTGGCCCTGTTTGCGCTTGAGTTCTTCGGCCCGCTCAGGTGTAGTAGCCACTTCGAGACTGCCCACGGGAGTAAAACAGTCCATAGCAGATAGCTTATTTCGTGTGTATGTGGCAAGTTGTGCCATAGTTTTGGAGGGACTGGTCTGAATAAGGAGGCCAGGAGCATGCGACGTAGATCCCCCCGGCATGTCCAATGGGCCCTGCTCGACAACAGTAATGCTCGATCCAGACCAGCCAAGTGAGATTAACTCATCCGCTAGATTGGTTCCAACGATACCGGCCCCGATAATCACAACTCGGGAATTGTGGGCCATGACGAAGATTTGGAATAATTGGCAAGACAAAGTGGAAGACGATGGTCAACGAACCTCTGTCGACACACCCTATGCACCAAACTTAAAGTCATATTATATACGCCATGGTAGCCTAGCGAACCCGGAGCGTAGTAACAATGCTACTACAGAGACATTTGAGGACTCGACCAACTCACGACACGGAAACGGGGCCGTCAGCCGACGGATCATTGATAAATCAACGACGCGGCATTGGCACGGCAAACCATAATTCCGTCAGAGAGACTTCCATCGGAGGAAAGGCGGGGTTTCCTTCATCGCACTAACGGATACGGAATTAAGTGATCCTGCTTTCGCCGATCACATGACCAAACACTGAGGGCCCGAGACTGCCTGGTGCCAAAGCAAATATGTCTCCTAAACTAAGCACAATATTACAACCAGATTCTAAATTTTTATATACCTCTAGGTTTAAAATTTCATCCATGGCGCATTGGCTGATGAACGACGTAATGCAAGGTAGATTGCTGAATGTCGGCGAAGAATGCTGGATCCGAAAATGCCTTAGTGACCAGATCAACACCGCCGCACTCCTTTCGTCATCGTGCGGCATATTATGCGCCTTTCTCTATAATTTGCTCCAAAGTGTCCAATGAAATTTGGTGTACCGTAGTGGATAGAGCGAGGGTATTTACATAATTATAGTTCATACCCCTGCCAAAATTGAACATTTGGATAAACAAGGGTGAGTGATTGAGGGTGGTGGTGAGCTATCCGCTCGCTCAGGTTGATTCTCTAGGAGGTGGTGCAGTGCATCCGAGATGATTTTATTACACGGAGATGACGTTATTGCATATTTGGTAGGTATTGGTGAGAGCTGCTATGATCCCCCTTGGACTCTCTTTCTCATTTCATTGGGGGCAGTGTCAGAATCAATTTTGAGTAGATATAAGACAAGTTACGTGTTTTTGAGGAATCGCATATTATATAAAAGGATTACTAGACCGGCCTGCATAAGGCATTGATGATATCACACCCTGATAACTGAGCAGATTACCATCCGAATTGCTCACAATGAAGAGAGACCTGAGGACCGCCGGCAACCATATGCGATGTAGTCACCCTCCGCACTTCTTGCAATAAGCCCGCAGGCCCGCATGCCATTACCAAGACTCTCTCGCCGGGGGCTGTCCCCTGCACAGTCCGAGATACGATGTCACCGACATTGGGTCGTCGGTAGTGGACGGAAGCACCGTAAATTGATTGGCCCTCTGCCAGGTTCGTTAGTTCAATAGCCGACTGATCGCCCGGAGATTCGTCAGCAACCAGGGCTCCTTCTGACCCGTCGGCCGTTCCCAAACCTTCTCGGCTAGGTAACTTCTCAAGTTCCTTCTGGCCAGTGATATGGATCGAGATTCTAAACCCCGGGGCATGGCCAAGCTTTTGCAAAGGAGCTGAAAACCATTCGAAAAAGCCTGAAAGCAGTCAGTCGCAATCCGATTATCACAGTGGGGGGAATAGGTACTGACTGGAGCTCCTCATTGTCCATACCAAGGTAATGTTGCTCTGGGAAGATTCTTTGGTGTTATTCAGAACTCGGAGAGCAGTTCCGAATCCAAAGCTACCTCCGCTACCGCCAGCAAAGATCACGACCTTGTCGTACAGAGTAGGATCTGGTACCTGTCCATAAGATCCCTCTACCGACGCTCTCAGAACCGCACATGGGTTCATCAAGGCGTGCTGATGCAAATCGCGGGTAAAGCCATCTTGCGAGGCAACGAGAAACTCGAGCGGCTCTGTGTTCGCGATGGTAAAGGGGTGGGTCTCGAAACGACGAATCCCCGGGATCCATAAGAATGCGTGTTCTCCAGATTTCCCGCCGAGAAGTCTCTTGCTCAGGGTGACCTTGGTTCCGCCATTGGGCAGAGGTTGCAGCTTTGCGGTGTTGTTGATGCCGTGGTAGACGAGTCGGGATACTCGGAGGAAGCGATCGAGGAGCCACATCCCTGCGGCCAGACCAATCGCGATAATGACCCTCTCAGCTGCAGTCGGGTGATGGAGACAGATGAATATTAGGGAAACAACAAAGAAAAAAACGTGTAGGACGTAAAATAGCTCGTAACGGTGGCGCCGCAGTGTCAGGGCAGCCATCACCATGGTGAAGAGGCCAAAGCCCGCGACGATGCCAAAGATCTCTTCGCGGACGCGCAGTCGGGCAGCGTTTTGCTGCTCTAGAAATACAGAGGAATATAAAGCGGCGTGAATAACGACGAGGAGGAAAGTGGTCAGACCCGAGACGCGATGCAATATGTTCAATCGTTCGTAGGACCATCCGGTCAGATAGCCAAGTGGGGTGTTCTTGAGGCTAAGAAACACGGTCAAGACGACATTTGCGACGGCCAGCCTGCGTGACGCTATTAGTGGGATTTCCTTTGGAGAGCGAACACTGGGGGAAAACACATACCAGCCGGTTCGGGCAGCGACAACTGTACGCAAGGGTAAGTCACTCGTGTCTGTGTAGACAAAGGTGAAGCCGGCGTTGAGCCCCAGGTAAGCTATTAAAAGAACGCCATGGCCGAGAGAAGGTACACAAGGGATTTTTGATAGCAGGATTCTTCGAAGACTGAAAAACGTCAGAGTCCAGATGGTTGACTTGCACCTTGGGATCATTTCAATACCTGCTTAAGAGCCCGATTTCCCCTGGCCGCCACTTGAAACTGACAAGGTGGTATATAATAAAGAGGCCCATCAGGCCTGCCAAAACACCCGCATACAATTCTATGGCATCGTAGTCACGTCTAGCTCGCGCCGCGAATATCGCCATTCTCTGTGTTTGGTCAGGCGGAGGGGGAGGTGCAGCGCTCTGCGTGGGCGCAGCTGTGGATGTAACACTTGACATTGCAAAAAATGTCTTTTGTCTCTTGTGGAGGAAGGGGAATGAATAGAGGGAGCGGTGAATTTGATAAAGGAAAAGAACCTTGAATTTATCTTTTGTGGTTCTGGTGGAACTTGTCAACGAGTGGAGGCAATGTTTACAGAGCGATGTTAACGAGGCGTCTGTTTACGTATATATAACACGAATCTCATTTTCACAGCTTTCTTCGCCAGCCTTTTTCAAATATCTTATTGTCCGGAAAATGTTGCAGAGCCATGTGCTTTCGGAAACGTGCTTGGCATTCCGAAGCACATAGCATCATCATCGCGAGGCTTTGATGTTGGCTCAATCCTGGATCATCCAGGCTGTGTTCGAAACTGACAGGGGAAAGGGTGCAGGGGTCATGCCAATTTGCCAGTTCGGATAGCGGCTGATCGCCAAAGAAAGATGCATATTTAGGGTTAGTGGGCCCGGCAGTAAGGTTTAGTCGCAGGGCTTGGTAATCTTAGTAATTGGAGAGCCAAGAGAGAACACGCAAGCGCGGGAGGGATCCAACAGATTTGGTGAGTGATTGAACCAGTCGGGAGGCTAGAATGGGCGTTTGTCAGTGCGGCAGGCGAGTGGGATGCAAGTCCGGAGGCTAGATTCGGAACGGCTTCTGATTTGACACACAGCTCCGCGGAGATGCATCTGTAAAGAGCTTTGACATCTGCGCAAAGGCTCATCAAGCCAAGTCAGGTTAGGTATTCAATATGACGAGGAAACGTGTCCCGACAGGCATGTACGCATTCAAGTCACCTTCGTGCCCCATGGCTCATTGCCTAAATTGGAGTCAAAGAGGTAATTAGATGTTATTGTGTGATGTGATTCTGTGAACAAAGAAGCGCGTGGTATTCTTTTTGGGTGTCTTTGATATTAGAGCTACGTCTACATGTCTAAGAAACCCTTGCGACTATCCCCTACAGAAGACAGCTCGCCCAGGCCCCACGACCTCGAGACAGACGCCTCAAGACAAATTCCAAAGCTTAGCAGACCGACGCCGACAGGCTTTGCCCTTCCAAATGAAGAGGGCTCCGGACCAGAACACAAAGAGACACAGCGACCCCATGATGATGAACGTGTCCCTCAAGCCGTTACGGTCAATCCATGGCTCAGTTGCAAAGATCATTGCGCAGGCGATGATGTTCCGGATAGTGATCATAGCCGTGGAAGCCTCTCCAGCCCTGTGAGAATAGCACTCGGTAACATAACCCAACGAAACCTCCCCGGCAATAGGAACACCCGCACCGATAAGCCCCATTCCCACGACCGGCACCATCCAGTGCAGCCGCTCTGAGGCACCAACCCCGTAGAGCACCAGACCTGCGCCCATAATCGGACCCGCCACAAGCGCGGCATAGATGCGCGACTCAGGCTCCATGATTCCGCCGTTACGATGAGCCTTCCAGATCATGAATCGGTCCGTCCCTGCGCCTCCCACGTAAAAGAGTATCAAGCTCCCGACGAGGGGAGAAAGGTTCGTCAGGCCCACAGCAGTGAAGCTGAAGTTGTAGCCGTACGTGGGGCTCTGGAAGACGGTGTTTGATGTGAAGGCCATAATGGAGAGCCAGGATATGCCAAACCCGTAAACGCAGGCACACCAGAGAATTATAGGCTCGACGAGGAGCTTGATCGGCTGGATGATAGTAGCGCCAAGGGACTGGGGAAGCTTGAGGTCGGATACCAGCTTCAGCCTGTCCATGTAGGTCTTGGAATCGTGAAGTGGTGGTCCCAATGCGTTGGATGCATCGTCGTCTCGGTTGTATCCAGTTTCTTCTAGGAGGAAAAAGGCAAGGATAGTGACTATGGCCATAGTAATGGCAAAAGTCCAGTATACCCAGCGCCAACCGACGCCGTCGACGATGAAGCCAGTTGCGAGGGGACCGATGAAGGAGCTAAATCCAATGAGGTTAACCAGAGCCCAAGAAGTCATCGAGATATCAAACACCGAGAAAGCTGTGTAATAATCTAAACACGACAAGAAAATTCAAGACAAGACAAGAACCATACACTTACCCAAGAGTGGCCGCTAGGACATATATGGACAATCCAAAGCCTCGACGGTGTGCAAAAAATTGATCATTGACAGTCACGGCGGGAAGTTGCTCAAAAGGAGCAGCGCAAAAGCCCATCAAAATCCGAGATCCGACAAAGACATTGCTTCTCTGTGCTGTAGCGGCAATGACCTGAGCGATACCGGTCAAGAAACAAGATAGGATATAGACCGGTCGACGACCGTAGCGAAGGGCCTATTGAATGAGAAGCTGTTTGCTTTTTTGGAAAATGCACTCCATTAAACTCGGGAAACTTACCATGGGGTTCCAGATCATGTTGCCCATCCCAATAAACAGAATCGAGATTGCCGTGCCAACATTCAGGTACGACGCCGTGGTACCAAACTCAGCAATAAGGGCCCCGTAGGTAACGGCGGTGGACAGTGTCACAACAGCAACCATGAAGGAGTAGGTATTCACCATAAGAAACGAAAGAAAAGTCCGGAGGGCATTCCAATTCAGGGGATCATCTGGATCGCTGGATGGGCTGGGCGACAAGACAATGTTCGGCCTTGACCCATCTTCTCTGCTTTGATCAAGCAAGAGCCTGGTTCCGGGTACCATTTCGACTATTTCTAGAGATGTTCCCGCCTCTACATGTGAAGAAGACGGGTGTTCGATTTTCTTGGCCGATTCCGAGGTATGAGACATGCTGTCTGTAATTTCACGAAAGCTGGATGGAGGATATGACAACTGATTCAGAAGCGCAATATGTTGTTCCAACAGTGTTACAATCGGAGAATCGGTTTTTCTTCTACCCCGGGGTTTCTTTTATTTTTCTATCGCAATTCACCAGGGCGTCAGGATGAATAATTCGGCTAATGTCAGTGTCTTCTGAACATTGCAATCACCCTACACCAACTTGTCACCAAGCGGAAACTCGCAAACCATTTCCGACTTTCCGAGATACAACTATTTCAATTTTATATACGCATCACTTAGTATAATACAGTTCTTAGTCGAAACGCCCGGGCCTTTTGGCCCCGGAAGCCATCGTCGGAGGGCGTCCCGAGAATCTGGCTCTCTCATTGGTCTACTGGATCCGAAACCTAATCGTCGTTCGGAAGGAGTTTCACTATGCAAGATGCTATGTCTCGACAAGGTTCGCGCTAATGTGGCCAAACTGCCCTGCTCGTGGGAAAGGGCTGGTAGCTCTTCTGCGGGGCCATTTGTCAGCGAAAGCAACCGAGATGCAGATGCATTCGCAATTGAGATCAACCATCAAGAAGACGCTCGGCCGACACAGCCGAAGATGGGTTATCCCACTTGAAGACGTTACTTAAAAGACATGGCATGGCCTTATACTCGGCAGCATATTTTGGTCCTAGACTCAATAGGACGTGACTCGAACACTCAAAATAGGCCATAACTTTACTTTTCATCTCATCACCCAAATCCATGTCTACTCTAGATTGGCAGGACATCGTGGCGCGCAAGCGAGAGCACCGCGCATCGCTCATCCCGCAAGAATGGCAAATCAAAGCGTCAGGAAATAATCCTCTCAAATCTCTACTGGAAAGCGGCCTGTTGAGTGCCGAGGAACTTGATCTTACTGATATTAGCAAGCGTGACGCTATCGAAACGCTCAACCTCGTCGCATCTGGGGACGTCAGCGCCGAAAAGCTGGTCACTTCCTTCTGCAAGCGGGCCGCAGCGGCCGACAGCCTGACAAACTTCATCACCGAGGTCAACTTTGAGCAGGCCATCCAGCGTGCGAAAGAACTCGACAAGCATCTAGCAGAGACGGGCTTTGTCGTTGGGCCCTTACACGGGCTACCCATCACCGTCAAGGATCACATGGACCTAAAAGGCCATGATTCCTCTGCCGGCATAGCAGCCTATTGCTTCGATCCTGCAAAGTCAAACTCGCGCCTTGTTCAGATCATGATTGATGCAGGCGCCGTCGTCATAGCAAAGACCAATGTACCTCAAACATGTCTCATGGCGGACTCAATCAATGTGGTGTTTGGTAGGACTCTCAATGCTCACAGCAGCGAGTTCGGAGCTGGCGGCTCATCCGGCGGAGAGGGTGCGGCTCTTGCAATGGGGGCGTCTCTGCTTGGGCTGGGCTCGGACGGCGCCGGATCCGCGAGAATGCCTGCCATGGCCAACGGCGTGGTCGGCTACCGACCCAGCGGGTATCGCCTTCCCGCCGACGGGAGATCTGTTCTCGACCCGGGCATGATTGGAATCACGCAGCTCGGCCCCGTGGCCACGTTTGGCTTGATGGGCCACTCGGCTAGAGATATGAGACTCGCGGCCAAGGTTATCAGCGACGCCAGGCCTTGGGTGCAGGACCCGTTCTTATACCCGTCGCCATGGCTGGGCATCACGGCGCCGACGCGACCTCGCACTGGGGTTTGGGTCTCAGACACACCGAACAACTACTGCCACCTCTTCCCTCCCGTACTGCGAGGCTACTTGGCAGCGCAGGAGCGCCTGAAGCAGGCGGGGTACGAGCTGGTTGAGTTCACGCCGCCAGACATGAGCGATGTATGGGACCTCTGCAAGGCCTTCATCCATGTTCAAGGGGTCACGGCCCTGACCAATGCGATCTCCAAGGAGCCCATGATGAGGATTGTGGAAAAGACGGGCACTTTCGGCCCCCAGTGGACGGGCAAGCAGATCACGCTCGAGCATATCCACCAGCTGAACCAGAAGCTGGCGTTGCTCAATGTGCAGATGAAGCAGGCGTGGAATGCGAGCGGCAAGCCGCTCGACGCCCTACTCTGGGTCACCAGCCCACACCCTGCCCTACCCTTCGACGAGTGGACGGACACGACATTTACGGCTGTCTTCAACGCGGTGGACTGGCCTGCCATCTCACTGCCGCTGGGCATGAAGTGTGACCAGGAGGTTGACGCCCGGTATGCAGATTTCCGGCCTTTCAGTGACGAGGATGAGAGATTGCAGGCTTTGTATGATCCCGCCAAATTTCATGGACTTCCGCTATCGGTGCAGCTGGCAGGGCAAAAGTTCGAGGATGAGAAGCTTCTCGCTATTGCAAATCGTGTTAGTCATGCCATCACAAACAAGTAGTTATTTCACGGTGCTTTTATAGCAAATAAATACTCTTTTTATTCTGTACTACTTCTATCGGAGAAACCTTCCAAGTTTTCGTCTCACACTACCTATAGACTTTTGAATGAATGGCTAGGTGACGAAAATCATTCATTCCGAGACTACTATCTTCTAGCTCCCTTACTCTCAGATGTGATGGATTTTGATGAGAGTATTGAAGTAATGCGATTCCCCATTTAGTAGTTCTAAAGGTAATAGAGCATACGTGCTGGATCCGCCTTTTTCGTACTCCCAACATGACTCGCTTTCCCTAGAATCATATCTCTAAGAGCCGCAAGCCAGACGCCTGCAGCGGGACGATAATGCGCATGTGTTGGTGAACGTGGAACCTCCGCCTTCTTCTGCGTTCTTGGGCCTGTGCCAATCATGTTGCGAAAGACCAAGATGCACGCCATGGCTCAAATGTATAAGCCAGACTGACCATGTTGTGCTCAACTTGCGCCTATTTCAGAAGGAAACAAAAATAGGACAGACGGGATCAAAAAGAGAGGAATTTGGTGGAATCAAACCACCTGATTTGGACGAACAGGGAATCGAACCCTGGACCACTCCCAGATGGACGAATCATGCTAAGGGAGTATTATACCACTAAACCATTCGCCCGGATCATTGTTGACCCGCCTCTGTATTTCGGCTGAAGAACTTCCAAGTGGAGATGTCGGTGCCACCCTACAGGCCAAATTTCAAATGCTGTGGCTTTTCGAAGTCCTCCCTGTAGCTGTCGTCCTGTTTTCTCCGTTCTTGGGCTAGTTTTAAAGTCTAAAACTCCCAGGCAGGTTCAATAAGACTCTTGATTTGTCCACAACGTTGGATTCGGAATTGCACTTGTTGAGTTATTACGATTGCCACCATCGCATACGACAAGCGGAGGGCATGGCGCCCTGAAACAATAGACCATGACATGTCTACATCCACTGGGCTATTAAATGTCAGTTTGTCTAGAATGACACGTTTTCGATCGTAATGTTTAGCATGAGTCATACTCACCAGCGCGGTTGTCTGCCTCGACACTGGAGTTGCGGCCACTAGTCCAGCAAGGACTGCCGACAAAATAAGGGATACCTTCATCGTGTGAATTGGAGCTTGTGGACGATTTTCAAAAAAGAGCCGTATTGCTTGGTAGGTTTCGTCCAAAAACTGAGTATATGGTTATAACTGGAATAAACACGATCGTTGGTGTGGCGGGGGGTTGGTCGATTTATAAATTTCTGTAGAAGCTGAAGCGCCACTGCAAGGCATCGAGGTGTGACAAACGACGTGCCGATAGAGTCTCATGACTGAATTTAGACCTTGAGCATTCCAGTCTAAAAATTGGACCTCTTTTCCTCACCGGATGAATTTTGAAGTCAATTTGCAGTTCCCTGAGTCAAAATAACCTTTGCCATGAATGCTATCCTACAATGGAGTATCGCTACGAGTCGCCGTATGATAACTGAGTCATATCTGAACCAAAATATCTCTTTTTATTGCTCCATAGCTGTCCGCATGATTGAAGATTTGTCATTGCCTACGATTCAGTCTGAAGCTTGTCAGGGTACGGACCATGAGAGGTGGATGAACGATGACGAATACGATACCCTTCATTGAGCAACGTTCAGTGCTAACCTAGCCACTTGATACATGTTCACTATGTGCTGTTCGGGATCTTAATTGTAATGAGAATACTCTCGTTACACAAGGTTCGGCAGATTGAAATAGCTGTGTCATTTACTTCTTGATTCGGACTCTTGCGGCCCAATTTTCGGGTGATTGGATAAAAGGTCAAAGATCTAAGGTAATAAACAAAAATGTGCATTCAGAGGTTGTGTCTCGACACGCGTCTATGTATGAAAACTATTATCACAGTCATAACTGTCATGAGACCTAAATTAATAACCTTGATTTTATCGGTAATCTTAGTATTACTCCAACCATTCCAACCCCCGAAATATATTAGAGTAAGAACCTGATAAATCATGCAAACATCAAGAAGTATGAGGAAAATTATTCCGCGCCGACGGGACAGTGACCTATCAGACACCAATCTTCGTTTCTCTTTTGGAATAGTTAGTAGGTAACTATGATTGGGAAAAGTTATTTCTTACATACCGACGTCTTTAATTCCAAAATGCGCTTCAGTTGGAGGTATCATCATGTGTAGAAAATATCCAGGACTACTTCAACACTGAATGAGCTGCAAAGTCAAGGGAGTTTATAGGTGTAGAAGCACAAAGAAATTTGAAGGAACTGGCAGCTACGGAGCCAAATTGAACATTAATGGTCTTCATAATGAAAGTATCAGATGTTGGTTGGGGCGGTGCAATGCAAGTAGCTGCGCCCCCAACCACCTCCATAAGGATTCGGTAGGGTGGCTGAGTAGCGAACATATGGGGCTAGGATTTTTCTACAAGTGAGGTCGTTGTTTCTATTGGCGTCTGGTGCCTAAAGATTGCTAACCAACATGCATAATGGACAGACCCATCCGATTAGTTATATCTGAGTGAAAAGCGTTAACTGAGGCTCATGATAAGAGACAGAGAAGCACTACTGGTTGTCATCTGTGCGTCTGAGGCCCAGAAATGGACATCAGTGGCTAAGCCATTTATTCCTGTTTGGTATATTTAGATGCAAGTTGGGTGTACAATTGATTCCCCCTCGTTCTTCTGTGTCTGATTTTCTTGTATTCCTTAAATGTGGTCATCAAAAAGAACGAAAAATGGAAATATCTTTGTCCGCTTGTTAGGACGGACTATGGTACACATACGAATAGAAAACCGCCTTGTTATACTACTTTCTTTGTGGCAGAGAATCGGTTTCATTTAGAGTACACGTGGAAACAAGGAAAACGATTCATATTTAGATGCTAGAAATCAAGGTTACACAACGTTCGAGAATCTCAATATCTTTCCTAGGCTATGGTTCGAAATTTCTCGACCGGGCGTTGTTGTTCAATTTCATCCTTAGAAAACCAGTTTCCATGAAGGCCATAAGGTACTCGCTGTGGTAATTTGATACGTGCCACAACTTCTTTCATATTTGTGGCATTGATTACCCACAGCTCGCTATTTGCATCAACAGGCGCATTGCCATCTGAATCGAGCTGCGATTCGTCAAAAACGTTGGTCAAGATCCATCCATCATCTTCCGATTTGCCATCATTTCGTGGAACAAAGATAGGTTCTTGTGCATAGAATCCATCAGGCAATAAAAATATTTTTATGGGATCATCCGGATCGCTTTCTGCTATGACATCCCTCACAGATCGATTGTCCACGCATCCAGACACTTGGGTTGGAGGATTCTCAACACCCTGAGCGATTAGCGTCTGAACATCAAACTTCAGCAATGTTTTAGTCTTGAGGGCCTGCTTTCCCTTTTCGCCTGATTCCATCGAACAGCCGTAAATAAACCGTGCGGCGGACATAGCCAAGTGCTTTGGTACATAGGGTAACTCGAATGGTATCGCACTCAATGCCCACTCTTGGGTGATTTCAGTTTTCAAACCATCAGTAGAAAACTGATAGTAGTATAGAAGACATTCTTCTTCCATATTTCCCAAAGCCGGGGACGGCAAATTGCCCGTATTGTAAAATATCCAAGCATGCGGCATTCGGCTCACTAGCATGTTGACATTATGTTTGTGCTGTTTGTCTGCAGCAACTGTTTCACTCCAGGTATTTACTGTGTGTACTATGCAGGAAGGCACTGTCTCAACCCACTGCACCCTCTCGGGTAGATGCCGTGGAAAGATGCCAAATCGGGTTTTTGCAGTTGTGTCAAAATAGATTACCGGCTTGCCAAAGACCAGATTGAAGGGATTGAATGACAAAGGTATGTCGATGATAACAGTGTGCAGGCGAGAAGCTCCAAAATCATGCATTATGCGGGATGACGGCATTCCTGGGACGGGTTGACCTAACATTTGAGACTGAAATTCATTGCTGTACTCTTGGCTGGTCAAGATGGAGTATCTGAGATAGGGTCTAACAAATGTAGAATGGACCATCATCATTTCTCCCGTGTTTGGATCGATATGAGGCTTGATGAGACGTTGGTAAGTTGCATTCCAGCAGTGAAGGTTTCAAGATTTCGGGATCTCGACTCACATGTGCCGTAGTCCACTCTCGGAAAAAGCTTAACCATCCAGTCCCAGCAAACCCAACATGCGAAGCCGCTGCACCATTGTCCTTGTAATCTCCTTCGGCCCTTAAACCATTAAACCATCCCACAGTCTTCAAATTTGGTAGAGAAACCCGCATTGGTGGCCCAATTTCGCACAATGCCATGACGCGACCATCATGATATATGACATTGGTGTTCGCAACGCTAAGTCTTCTAATAGGCACAGATGTACCATACGTTAGGGATGTAATCATCATCCACACGACCCCGGAAATTTGCCTCAGAACAGTCAACAAGATTGACCATGGGGCAAGCAGTATTGTCAGGCTAGGTACAATTGGCCGATGAAGTCCTGAGTCGCGTTCGGCCATGAACACGTCTGTTAGAATATACCGATTGGTATATACCGGTCTTGCCTTTTCCCCATTGTCAGAGGGGAAATAAACAGCGCTGAGCATACCATGGCCGTCGAAAAAATGAAAATAACGCTGCCGGTCGCCGAGGGAAGGTCGAGGGTTGGCGGTATTTCGAATAAACTGACCACCAAGGAGTTCGTCAGGTATGGTTCCATGCACTTCGCATGGTTCCTGCAACAGTTCTCTGTCAACTGGTGCGTAATTTCCGAAAAGGTAACTGAGTTGAAGTATTAGTCACTACGGTTTAGGGTGGAGATGGTGTACCGAACTTACGGGTTCTTGAAGGAACTGGTCATGCTTCCCGTTCAATGAGGTGAATGCAGGGTAGGATACAATGATTAATTGAGATAGAATAATGGAAGATTGACGGTTATATGAATGAAGTCTTGGTAGAAAGAGATATACAGCAGTTTACCATAAACGCTGTAAAACCAGCAACTTATGAAAAACATCACGTATATCACTTTCTAATTTTTAACATGGAGAATCCTACTTCTAGAGACAAGTGTGCTATCCGACCAGATAACTGCGCAGTCACACACGCGCGCATGACCTTTTCGTCACTTGATCGCGGAGTCGGGTCCCTTGACCCCCACACACCATGATTACCTGTGGGGTAACAGTCTTGAATCTTGAATCCAGGGATCACAAGAACACTCGCCTCGGTTCAAAGGGCCCAGGAAAGTTGCCGCGAGACAAGCCTTCCAGTCGGAACAGATGAAGCTCTGCTGCATGTGTCGGCAGCCTCTCATGTCATGGCGGCAACTTGGATGTCTTGTGACGCCAAATATCACAATGGCCGATAACCGAGAAGTGTGAGGTACTTTCTTTAAGCTTGTAACACCACCCGTGTCTCTTCATGTTGTTGTCTATTGGCAGTTTGGAGGCCATCTAGACACGGCATAGTGTTCTTGCATTGAGGGTTTTAGTCTGCCGTGTATTAGGCAGTGTGGCGGAAGTCACGGGCTGGTTGAAATGCGACTATGGCTTTCCGTGTTTTAGCAAACGACCTATGGGAAGGGGACGGCAAGAAGCGGCAGGACGCCACATCATTCGGTGTGAAATTTCTGAGGTCTTAAGCTGGTCTCAAGCTGGTCTTGGCGGGACGCAGATGCAGCAACCCGCCCCTCGCTGCACAGCTAAGAGCTGTACAAAGACACGCTAATTTTATCTCGGCCAGTTTTAGCCTGCCGGAGCTAAGTGGTGGGTTGGGTGGGACAACACGTCACAACCGAACCTCGGTTTTCAATGACGTGATATTTTAATGACGGGCAGATGTTGCCGCAGAAAGTTATTCCACCTCCATTACGAAGAGTTATAATCGCAGAAGGCATACTTTGGCAGCGCTTCTTATCCACACGCAGCCCTCATTTGATCACCATTAAGACACTTTCCCTTTTCGGTCGTCCAGCCTTTAACGATGGGGTTAGACTACTGGTTCGTGTAAGTTGATAAACATAGATTATGAACAATATTGGTACTAAAATACGCGCAATAGCCATTTCAAATGGACAATTCCGCCTGCTATCTTGATGACTACTCTCTACTGGCCTTTTTTCACCCGGTTAGAGATTTGCAAGATATCAATCTTAATAGTCGTATGGCAGACGGTCCATCGGGCAGGGTATGCACACACTGACATCAAACCAGCTAGCTGTTCTTGCCGCTTTACCATGGGATTCATATCTAGTTCGTCACAGCATATGGTATTACCCAGATACCGCTGTCGCCGGGCCCACTCTATTTTCCGTTCCTCTTGAAGAAGTCTTCTTCTTTGTTATTCAAACATATGATACTGCCTTGTTGTATGTCATTCTCACCAAGAGACTAGTCTTGCCAACATATTTGGGGCGACACCAGGGCAACCTCGTCCCAATCATCGGAAAGCTCGCGATCGTAAGCTCCTTTTTATGGGCTGCTGTTTGTTTTTCAATGGGTGGTAGATGTACGTATCTATCATTAATTATGCTATGGATATGCCCATTTTTAATGTTACAGTGGTGAGTGGTTTTCCTCTCCGAGCCGTCTGAGAGGACGAGTGCTGAGACAATTCTGGAATTCAGGTCAATGTCCTGCCGCTTCCTATTGGCATTTCCACCCAGAGAGATTATTCTTGCAATCGGAATACCGTCTTTATACTTATGTACAGTGGATAATCTGGAGCTTCAACGAGGAACATGGGTTATTGCAGAGGGCACAAAACTGGACATCAGGGTTTGGGGCGGCCTGGAACTGGAGTAAGATTCCCTCAAAACAAGTCGCCTGAAAAATTGAACTAATTCGTTTTCTGTATAGAGAGGCATTGTTTTTCTTCGTCACAAATATTATGATCGTCTTTGGCCTTGTAGCCATCGATCACGGTGTTGCTATTACAGAGTACTCCTTGGTTACTTCGCCAAAGATCACCAAAAGTACTGCATCTCTGCGACGTGCCCTCCTGTTTTATTTCAATCATGATTCCGATAGTTTCGACACCAAATTTATTGAGGGCCTGGCCGGGGCAGTTGAGAAGGTGTCCATTAAAAGTCAGAGCATGTACATGGGCAGCGCCATGTTCCAAGGCCCATTGAGAATCGACCTTCTATCTCTGTATGCCGTTGTCCCATTATTACTTACCTAATTTTGGCTTACCAATTTGCTTAGATACAACTTTTGTCGCATAATGGACGACCTCGTGGATGAATCTCCCAATGCTTCGTCAGCACATGTTGTCATTCAACAGTGTTCGCAAGCATTGAAAAGCCGATTCGAGTCTACGACGAGTGGCGAAAACGGCAATGGGAACAACAAAAATCTCCCAAAAGGAGAAAGTGAGGACACGAGTTCTCGTGACCAAATGAAGACGCTTCTGCACTCTAGCATCAACCTGCTACCGACTTCTCGTCTCATACTCGAGCCGTTTCTAGGCTTACTCTCTGGGTTTGAGACAGATCTAAATTTCTCTACTGGAGTTTTTCCGATTGCCACGGAAAAGGATTTGGAAGCATATGCCTACAATGTTGCGAGCACTGTGGCGAGATTAACGCTAGAGTTGGTTTTCCAGCATTATCCGCCGCTTTCGTCGCAGACCCCCGAAAAGCAACTCCAAATAGCAAAGTCGGCCGAGAGGATGGGCCAAGCCCTACAGTATGTCAACATTACGCGTGATGTCGAGCATGACGCGTCGATCGGCCGGGTGTACCTCCCCACGTCCTGGTTGGCTGAAGAAGGACTAACGCCAGCCGATGTCCTTGAGCGGCCCAGTCAGCTAAGCATTACGAGGCTGAGACACAGGCTATTGGAAAAAGCTAATGCGTTGCACCGCGGCGCAGTGGGTGCAATAAACGACCTCCCGAGGGAGGCAATTGGCCCGATACGGACCGTTGTGGAGAGTTATATGATGATCGGAAAGGTGCTGCAAAGAGCACCAGATGACGCACCGCCGAAGAGGAGAAAGGGAAAACTCAAGCTTTCGCTAATTCGTCGGCTCATTGTTGCGTGGCGAGCAATGTACAACAGTTGATGCATGTTGCAGCTAATGATTGAGGCCGCATTGGCTTGACTGGGACCAATTAGCTACCTCAGTTCCCGATAGCACTTAAATAACCCTGCACATGCAGGTTTGTGGATAATTGACCGAAAACTTGAACCATTGCCACAAACACGGCTTGAAATTGTAAGCCGCAAGTAGTGTTGAGGCATGTCTCAAATGTGAGACGGCGAGCCGTAGTTATTGCTGTTTCCCGGCTCTTCCGAAATGGCTGTCTACGATTTTCGTGTGGTGGGACCGGTGAGTGTGTACCTCAACCGAGCCGTGCTTCGTTTACGATCAAGACGAATCTAGATGAATCATCACACTGCATTAGCGTAATACAATGTGCGCCCGCATCACATTCGTATTATTGCCTAGCTGCAGAAAGTAGCAGGCAATTTTGAGGGTCAGCTGACATCACAACTAATCAGAAGTGTAAAAAGCACAATGGTGATGGAGACTGTCTCACGACAGTGCAGCTTGAGCGCATCATACTAATCCGGCGCTACTCACTGCTGGTAGCAGCAAGCCCCCTCCATTAGTGTGAACTGGACTCCTGGTTTACAAAGTTGAGCAAGGAAATTTGGCCACTATCATAATGAGCAGCCCTACTGTTATTGTCGTCGGTAAGAAAGCAAGATGCGGCTGATGTTTCCAAAATTTAATCCTTCATTTCAGGTGCCGGGGCAGGCGGTGTCACTACTGCTGCCCGCCTGGCGCGAAGTGGTGCGAAAGTCACCGTGGTCGAGAAGCAAGATTTCGTTGGAGGAAGATGTTCCCTCATTCAACGAGATGGATATGTGAGTTCTCTTTGCTAATTCTACAAAGAGTTGTATCTTCCAAGAGATTTCTAATTCATCGGATAGAGATTTGACCAAGGCCCATCTCTGTTACTCATGCCAGAGATTTTCCATCAAACGTTCGAGGACCTCGGCACGTCTTTGGAAGAGGAAAATGTCCATTTAATCAAATGCAACCCGAATTATAATATTTGGTTCTCCGATAATAGCTATTTTGAGCTGTCGACTGACCTTGACAAAATGGGCCAACAAATTAAACGGTACGAAGGGAACGATGGCTTCCAACAATTCCTGTCCTTCATGAAAGAATCCGGGATCCATTATGACCTATCCATGGAACATGTATTGTCAAAAGACTTCCCTGGCCTCTTGAGCATGCTTCGCCCGCAGTTCCTCAAGTCAGTATTCACTCTACATCCCTTTGAAAGCATTTACTCCCGGGCTAGTAGGTATTTTAAGTCTGAGAAATTGCGTCGTGTCTTTACTTTTGCCAGTATGTACCTGGGAATGAGCCCATTTGATGCGCCCGGTACATATTCTTTACTACAATATACGGAATTGGCACATGGTATTGCCTATCCCGAGGGTGGATTTCAAAAGGTACCATGTTTTTACCCTGAAATACAGGTTGGGAGGCTGACAGTTCTCTCAGGTTCTAGATGCCGTCGGAAGAGTCGGCGAACGATTTGGGGTTAAATACAAGATGGGAACGACCGTTTCATCCATCATTGTATCCGAAGACAATGTAGCCCGTGGTGTTCGTCTTCAGTCAGGTGAGGAACTTCACGCCGATATTGTCATTGTCAACGCCGACCTTGTCTATGCCTACAACAACCTACTACCGCCAGATACACACTCGGTCAAATTGAAAGACAGACCGGCATCATGCAGCAGCATCTCATTCTTCTGGTCCTTTGATAGAGTTATTCCAGAGCTGCAGGGGCACAACGTCTTTCTTGCGAGCGAATACAAAGAAAGCTTCGATGCCATTTTCAAACGGCACGAGTTACCGAAAGAGCCATCATTCTATGTCAATGTTCCAAGCCGCATTGATCCTTCTGCCGCACCTGCTGGCAAAGACTCCATGGTGGTTCTCGTGCCGGTGGGGCATCTTGTAGAAGATGCACTTGAGTCTCAAGATTGGGATTCCCGTGTGGCCTTTGCACGCGAGGTTGTCATCAATACAATTGAGTCACGCACCGGAGCCAGAGGAATTCGCGACTCGCTGATAAAGGAGTCTGTTGAGACCCCTTTAAGTTGGAAGTCCAAATTCAATTTAGACCGTGGAGCGATCCTGGGTCTGTCGCATTCCTTCTTCAACGTTCTCAGCTTTCGACCCAGGATCTCACACAATCGCATTCAATCCCTTTATTTCGTTGGCGCTAGTACGCATCCTGGGACAGGGGTGCCGATATGCCTTGCAGGAAGCAAGATTGTGAGTAACAAAGTCTTGGAGGACTGGGGTCGAAAGAATCAGTCAGGTGGAGTAGCTGCATCAACCTTCGTCTGGTCAACACTTCTGGCTGTGGCTCTGTCTGCCTTATTTTTCCTTTTAAGAGAATACTCAGGAAGTATTTCGGAATTGCCCTCACTGATTAAAATGAGATCAACTATGACCTCATGAATACAAAAATCACCAATCAATCTCACATTACTATTTTAGGCTATGTCTCTATAATATTTTTATACTTTTGAGACCTTAGTTTAATTTATCTCTTCATTCATTGCTCGGTAAATGCAAAGTCCTCAGGACCTAGTCCTTCGGCCAAAGCAATGATGTCGCCGGAAACTTGCATAAGAACCTAAAAGGTCATTTGAGGTCAATTCTTGTATCCAGTCAGAGCCATTGCAATTCCCTGAATTGCCCAAGCTAAATTCACTTTGATCTCCGACTCCCATCTGCGATAAATGAACCTCGGTTTCTGCTGTTTGGCCGCGTGCAAAGGTGGACAGAATGTCTTCCAGGCACTGTCGGCCTTTCGCTTCTTCGCAGCTGGATTTCCCCTGTCAATCATGGCATCTAATACTTCGTGTGTGGCCGAGAGCCAAGAATGATCGGGAACAAAGTTCGGTGATAGTGTGTCAATGGTGTAAAGGAGAAAGACCGATGAGAACATTGTCTCTAGTTGAAACGGCAAGAATGACTCTGGATTTTGTTTAGTTTGATTTAATAGCTCTTCATGTGCATTTTTCCTTACCAAACAGCTGAGAATTCTCTGTCGAGGATATATGTGATCCAAAATAGCGTGTTATATCGTGTTGAATACTGTTGACTAACTTCATCAAAGGCCATATGCCGCTGCATGTCATCAGTAATACAGAGCCTCAAGGCCTGTCCAATCTATTGCCTTTCATTGGAATATGGTTTTGTGCCATCCTATATTTAAAGACATCATACATATTGATATGCCATCAGCCTTATGTCAAAAGACAGGAGGTAGAGTGCCGCTAAGCAAAGAGCTTCGATTGCTTCAATTGAGTGTCCATCTATAGCAACGAAGTTTAGTATCAACGAAGTTTAGTATCAACGACAAAGCTCTGGTTGCATATCGAGACCCAAAGGGACCTTTTTTGAGGAATCGAAATCCCAAAAGCTTCACCAAACGCAAGGATGAACAAAAACCGGGAATACCAGAGCCTTGATCTAGCGGCTTCTTCGGCAGGACTATTATAAAAGCAATTTATTTTTTCCAAGAATGATTTCATATCAATAATCCCGTTTAAAAAGCCGAGCTGGTACATCACATTATGCACGAGAAGCCCGGCGTAGTCGTATGGCGGTAAATAATCAACGCTGGGCTGTTGATCCGACCCAAGAGGGCTCCATGACAGATGAAAGTTATTCTGGCTCCAAGGTTTAGCAGTAGGGAGATTCGCATGGGATACGTCACGGCCGAGTATCTCAAGCACACGTCGACAAAAGGCCCAAGATGAAGCCGGACCTAGATACCCTATTGAACTGTTTATATGTAACCAGGCAAAACAATAGGATACAACTTACAGTATTTTCCATTGGAGTCGCGAAAGAAGGCTTTTTCACTATTTACCATTGGATTTCGAGTAAATTCTGTTAGGGGTGAGCTGCTTTGATCTTTCTCAACCTCCTGGTTGCTTGCTTCAACGTGAACTAAAACTTTGTCAATTTTCGTGAACGACTAAATGGAAGGCTATATTCAAGTTGAGGATGGGGTTATTCCTGTATTATTCTTACCTTTATTGTTGTCACAACCATGTCCTGCATGGCTACCTGAAATATTATCGCCAGGTTTGTCAGTCCAAACCGAAGACAGAGGTGGGAGAGTCTGCAGATGAAAGGATTTGGTATTCTCGGCTCGCTCAGGCCGTCGCTGAGAGGTCTGAGGTACCTAGCTTTCGGATAGACGCTCTTGGGCTAGGTTTTGCAAAGATTCCAGGTAACTATGATCAAATTAGAACAAGGCAAGATTGTGAACATGGTGCGTTCATGCCTTTGCGACACGCTGACTCTATAACTCTCAGATCGGAAATGGCACGGTATCCGCCTCCTCTCGCATCTGGTGCAAGGATACGTCCCCGAGCAGCGAACTTTCATGTCCCCACACCCGGCACACCTATTCTCATCAGCAAATAAGACCAGGAACGAATCATAGTTGATTACGCTCGGGAGCATCTTCTCGTCCCACTATTTGGAAGGACGTCCATTGGCCCCAGTTAAGAGTTCGAGTGCTATTGGTAATGAGAACTCAGGGCACCAGAGAAAACGCAGCATGTTGAAGATTACCGCCATGGTACCCAGGTGGACAATCGTTGTTCCTCAACAATTCCGAATACGCTAGCTAACATACTAGGCCACATTGATAAGGATTCCACCTCGATCGTGCCCTGATCCCAGCAAAATTACAAACAGGATAACGCGACCGTCGGCATCCTATCGGTATGTGGAGCCGCCCCCCTTTGAAAGGCCCAGCTGACTCTCGTTCGGTTCCCACCACGGCGTTAAGTGTGAGTGGACTGCTACAGAGCACAATAGGGAACAATTGGCACGACAGTCTTCGATCACGCCAGAGTGGACCCTGGTGACGACATGCTATATCCAACTTTGTAAAACCATTTAATAGCTTACCACCTCTCTCCCAATCCAGGGGTGGTCCAGATAGCCAGGAAGAAATGGAACTAACCCATATTGGTTGATAATGTGCTCTACTATTAATTTAGTATCGCTGACCACATACCGTAAGAGGGCGGTACGATGTTTTGAGAGAATCGCAGGCAATTCAATGAAGTAGATGCAGGGCAACGTTCAGGTCCCAGTCATTTTCTACCAATCACTTCAAGTCACAACTCAATTTATTTGCTAAAGATTCTGGCTCTACTTTCACGAAAAGTAATTAAACACCCTTTGATTCCAAAAGTTATTCTACTCACATCACGAAAGAAATATCTCCAGGTCTTGCACAAGACAAAAATGGAACTCTCTACCCTCTTTCAGGATGCCAACAACGAACCAATCTCATGTGTCGACATGCACACCATGGGTATGCCAACTAGGATCGTCACATCTGGTTATCCAAAACTCTCTGGGACGCTACTTGAGCAGAAAGCACTAGCCATGGGCCAATATGATTACATCCGCACACGGTTGTTACAAGAACCCCGGGGACATTATGACATGTTCGGAGCGGTTCTCAGGCAGGAAACAGAACATACAAAATCTGGGGCTGCGCATATGGGAGTTCTGTATCTCAATGGGGAAGGATACAGCAACATGTGCGGGCATGCGACAATTGCGGTGTCCCGACTTCTTGTCGATATCCATGACGCCAAACTATTCCCTGAAAGAAATAGGCTACAGTATAACCACGAAACCAAGAGTGTACGGCTTGTTCTTCACACCCCGGGAGGTCTAGTGGAGAGCAACGTCCCAACGATTGATGACGGCGCTCGTTCAGACCCGTCTCGCCCCGTCAGCTTCGTCGCCATACCTGCCTTTGCGTTGGCTACTGATCTAAAGGTGGACATCCCAAAGTCTTTCAGATGGCCTGAGCTTGGCTCTCGTGAGAGCGTCGTCGTTTCCATTGCATATGTTAGTGCAATCAGCTGCCACATCCAGTTAGAAGAGTTGGGCTTCCCAGACGATTCGTTGCTGGGATCAAAGTATTTAGAGCCTCTTAATTTTGCCACCAAGCAGCTAAAAGGCGCCCTGAATGCTTCTAGTATAGTGAGGTCATGCCTCGAATTACCAAATGAACAAGAGCTAGGCAATGTATTTGGAGTGGATATCGAAGACAAAAATCATGGCTCTTCCTCTAAGGGCACACGCGGTGCTCAAGTTGGGCTCTATTTTTTCGGGAACCAACACATCGACAGATCACCCACGGGGAGCCTCACAGCAGCCAGAAATGCTATAAAACATGCAAAAGGAGAACTTGGAATCGGCGAATCTTGGACCTACCACTCTATCTTGACCAACAGGAGCAACACGGAATGTGGCTTCGTTGCAAAGATTCTGAGTGAGGTGGAAGTGCAGCACAAATTCCGGCCTGGGGTTGTGTCAAGGGGAATTGTAGTTGAAGTGAGTGGCTCTGCCTTTTACACTGGGCTAAACACCTACATTGTGGAAAAGGAGGACCCCATTAGTAGATCGGGATTTCTCCTCAATCGTCTTGACAGTTTGTGATTTTCTGTGTACATACCCGAAAAAGTACTGCGAGTCATTTTTACTCTTCTCTAGCCTGAGTTTAGAACCAACATTAGCTAGCAGAGCAAAACTCGGGCTTTGTAAGATAAGCTATCGCCACCACTGATAGGGGATGCTTCATGATCCGAAATTAGAGATCAGCCGACAATGTTTTCTTGTCTGTTGTGGAGCTTATCAAACTATCGGCCCCATTTGCCGACACAAACCCCAGTGCGAGGCCAGGTCTGCCCCCTAGGCCCACCCAATCAAGCTTAGCTCCCGAGGAGATGCCGACCTGCGAACGCAACCCTGAAATCGTGCATGATCAAGTCAATCGACAATGGAAAGAGGATCAGGTTCGATGTGAAACGTATGTTTGTGCCTTATCATTTCTCTCTACTTCCCCAGACATTCCCGCCTCATTTACGGGGGTTCTGGCGATTCACAATCGGCCTTACGACTTGCGTGGCACAAAACAATAGATGTCATTTTTAGCTCTTATTGTGTGTTCCCAATATATCAACAGATATAATGCTACAATTGATAAAGGATCCGGTCTAATTTGGCCTTATTCACGACAGAAAGTCAACCTGCTATGCTAACGACAGGTCCGTAGCTTGATTCTTACCCAACCGGAGTCTCCAAAGGCTACTTTGGTGCACGTTAGAACTATCTGTCAATATTGCAAACGAAAAAAAGCAGCATGGACCATATTTGCGAAAACTTAGTCAAATGATGACCAGAATTCAGCCACTGACGAATAGATGATTAAGTGATCGTGAGCTATGTGGTTGACTAACCTCACAAATCCAACCCCCAAAATTAACATATCAACGTGCTCTTCTTCCTTCACTTTCTAGGCCATTATCTCTAAATACGGTGTCAAAAAGCTCGATGCTTACTAACAAAGACATTGGACCCGTGGTTCCCGTTGATTACCTCCACGTGGGTGCGCAGCACCAAACGCTCTTGCAGTCTAACGACACCAAAATTTGGTTAGTTTGCAACAGTAGGGGCTTCGTCAACAATTAAGGGAGTCCCAATCGACTTACTCCGTTGAGATTATTGGCCACAGAGTCATCGTCTTTTGTGATAAAGACCATCAGCACCATTGAAGCTGCAGTCGAAAGTTGCGAGGAAACTACCATCTCCATTGAAGCTATGGATAAAGGTAGGTTCGAAGTTCCCATTCCCGTTAAAGCTACTATTGAACTTCGGAGAGAAGGTCCTTGACGCATTGAAACGGTTATTGTTCATAGTCGCACTATGGCCCTGGTGGCTATTGCTAGAGCCGTTAGTACCCGTCGCGGCGCAAGCATGGTTGCCTTGCTCTGGCTGGACAGTCGCCGAATCAATTTCTACAGATGAAGCGTCCATTTTCCAAACCTGTAGGTTCGGAGCTTGGGTGGTGCCGGAGGCCATTGCATCGTTTTCAGAGCCGATGGTAGCCTGGGCTGTACTGGGTTGCTGGCTGGACATTGAGGTAGGCTCAAAATGTAACAATTGAGTAAAGGTATGTCACTTCTTAGATTTGCTTGACAGACTTGGTCCCCTATTTATCTTCACAAAGCCATCCACCCAACAAGAAGACCGACGTGCGTTGCTTGTCTTACATGGCGGAATTCCCGTGAGTTTGTGTCAGCCCTCTACTGCTTAGCAGAAGAGGTGGGGCTCACACGACGGAAGGCCTGGGCACTTGGCACATGGGGAACAGCTTCGTTTCGGTAGTTGGACAATCGGCCCACATGGTTGCTGGGAATGGCTCGGCATATTGATGTTCGGATGCCTGACCGAGTGAGCAAAACGTCAATGCGAACACACGCTGCCCCATTGAGAACCCACATCAGAAGCCCCATCGAAAATCTCAAAGATAGAGGCCTTCTCCACTCAAAACAAATGCCTCGCGCCGATGTGACGGTACAATGCCATTCAGGTCGTGACCCCCAGCTTGTCGCTAGGCCATTGGGTTTGCCAACAAAATGTGATTGTAGCTCCACTCTCCTCAACATCCAATTGGACGGCTTCCGTAGCTCAGTTGGTTAGAGCTTCGTACTAATACTTCAACTTGCAGTGTTGGTGATGCGAAGGTCGCAGGTTCAAGCCCTGCCGGGAGCAAGATGCACCCTGCCATCCAATTTATTTTTTGATTTTTTGTCTCGTTTTAGTCAGTTGGAGCAGAAGACGTGGCCAAGTCTCATTCATACAAGAAAGACTTCTGTGTTTTGCGTTTTTCAGAGTGTTGATCCTTTTATTACCCCACACTTCAAGGTCTCTCTTTATTCGTAGCTCCGCATCCGATGCTATTTTATTTCTCGCCTTCACTTTTTCAGTCCCTATCAGTTGTTGGTGATAGTCGCTGAGTTTGAGACATGATTGCCGGGACCCATTTCCGGTATCTGGTTGGCAGAATGATATGTCACCGTGAGGAGTGGCGGGCTGTTGTGATGTCCAATCAATGATTTGTAGGGGCTGACACCATGAGAAAACAATATGAATAACATCACCGTGTTCACTGATGTGGTCGCGATCGATGAAGGGGAGACAAGTGTGTGAGGATCGCCCCACCTATGATTCTCACTAGTGCATATGCGAGGTCAATCATGCAGAGGTCATTCAGCACACAGGTACACGATCAAAGCAGAGTTCCACATTCAAGTTGCAGGTCGACTGCAAAATGGCCGGTCACCATAGGCTATCCGTCGGGCACAATTAGAATCATTTCTGGGCATGTAGAGTTGCTTGCCGGCGGCATCTCACGGTGTTCCTGGTGTCTGAACGATCACTTGACCGCACATTAGATGTCAATCTAATCACATTTACTCGGCCTTGCATTTTGACACACGGTACCTGACAAACCATCTACTTTAGCAGTCGCAAGTTTACATTCCATTCTGTTGCTGTCGAAGAAAAAGCGGTTTTTATGGTGACTAAAGAGATGAGTCTTTGATTGAGCTCTACCGAACCACTGCATATCATACCCACTTGTACTACTTTGAGAGAAGGAACGCGCCTGGATAGATAATTTTGTTCTTCTGTTGTTAAACTTTTTCATTTTTAAGAACCGCTATTCGACCACGGGGCCGCCGTATATGGCAACCAACAGTTACTGTGAACTCGGTTTAAAACGGCCAACTCTAGAAACAATATCAGTGGTTGATACCGGCCGCATGCCAGTTTATAGCTTAGTGTTAGACTTAACTGCCGATGATTACTCTAGTACGTGCATCGTATGACCCTAGCGGACTCTATTCTATATCCTTCTTTATTCTCCTACTTGCCTATTCAATATTTTTGCCACATTAATGCCCTACTAATTAATCATGGTAAAACGAGCCCCTCATATGTGACGACTGCACGCAAATTTGTGTAGTCAAGCCATCAATAGATCAAAAATCCTGCTGGTTTTGGACTCAAATTTTGCAAATTGCAAGCCATGTTTAAAGTACACAAAAAACCGGAGGGATTGCGGAGAGCTAGATAATTAAATGCTATAAATAAATAGACGTCATTACATATCCGACATATGCTGAAGCCTCTTCTGCCTTCCGGTAGATAACAGAAGACAAACCCCTGGATATGAAAAATATACATGTTATGAATGCATTTTGAGAAATCAAGGTCCGACATGAGATGCCACCACAGTTTGGAACTATGGTCCACCCTCGTCTCCCAATACAGTAGTGTCAGATTATTGGCCACTAGATACCCGCTAATGCTACTTTAACTGCGAGGATTCCCGTGTGCTTTTACTCTTCGTGATGCTGATTGGTTATGGCTTATTAGGGTAGACAGTGCTAACCGTACCTAGAGTGTTTATATGGGAATCAACGTGGCTCTACCCGATTGACCGCTTGTCGCTGTGTTTGAGGAATACTAAACTGATGCAGTTGAGATTTGCGGGACTCTGATGCGTAAATGTCTTATTCTGGCGGGAGGGTCAAAGCACAAACCAAGAGGAAAATTGGACTCAGAAACCACATTACCAAAACCAAGGACACATGCGTTCCCTCATAAGCCTCGGTTGTCTCCACCACGTATTCACCTATATCTAAACCACAAATGACTTTCCCCGACAATTTGCCCGATCACAAACGCCCATTTGACCGCACACCCATTCCGTATTTTGACAAATTCTTGACTCATCACGACTCCAGGGTGGTTGCGGAGCCGGTGGGGTATGATCCCTGCTCCTCCTGGAGAAGTGATAAGGCACCATGACAGGTGCTTAATTGCCAGAGCAGCCCTTTTTTAGTCCCAGACGTTTCCACACGTTAGTCCGTATGCTCGCAAGTGCTCTCGGCATTGGACAATAGCACCCCGTGGGCCGCCCGTATTCCCGTCAGGGCTGAGGACCAAGTGACAACACCCCCGGTCCACCTCCCCGCTAATTGCCATTGACCACGACACGTCATGAAATTGAAAGAGTCCCGTTGAGGACTAGACAGCGAACAGCGCGGGAGACGGCTAGTCCGAATACGGCTACCCGGCCCGTGCATGAGGTTTTGCTTCCCCACCGATTGTTCGAGCGCCCCCTCATAATTATACGAAGGCCGTCTGGAAATTTCGCGGCCGGCGGAACTCCCCAAGCAAAGCAAAAACCTGCGCTCCTGCGCTCGTTTGCCCCCGTGAATGGAAGCGCCTGCGACGACGACGGGACGGCGCAAAGGTACGGTTGGAATGCATGTTCTTTTTGGGCAGAGCCGACGGGTTGAAAAGACGTCTTATGCTGATGTTCACACACCCCAGCCTGTGACTTCTGCGTCACGAGGAAGATCAAGTGCGACAGTCTCCGGCCAAACTGCACCAACTGCGTGCTGAATGGGGTTCCATGCAAGCTGACAGTCACCAACGCCGTCAGCAAGAGACCCCCGGTTCCCGCGGCTGCAAAGGCGGCTGCGAAGGCGGCCTCGTCAATCCAGTAATCAATCTCCCGGCAGTTGCATTGAGTGACGTGAATCTTGTAGCTATGGCTAACCGCTGCACAGGGGTCACCGCATCGATGCTGTTGAGGCCCGCCTGGCCAACATCGAGTCTCATTTGGCGCGCTTGGCGACGTTGCCGATGCCGTCCCCTGCACCAACCCAACATGGCGCTTCTTCTCTGCACGCTCAACCGGCTGCTCACCCCGATCTCGTCGGTGATGGTGAGGGCACGACCCCTGTGTGGTCCCACGCCCTGCCGCAGCAGCCTCGAGCCGCTTCAGAACCCGCCTCGGTGACGGGTCAGCTAGACCTTCCGCCCCTGGGCGATGTTATGCCGCTGGTAGACAATTATTTCAAAAACTTCAACAACCTCATGCCCCTGTTTGATGAGCCGGGTTTTATGCGGTTGCTGCTAGATGTGTACTCTTCATCGACAAACCGCTCAAAGGTCCCTTGGGCTGCCGTCAACATCCTCATTGCCATCCACTACCGCATCATCGATGGCTTACACATGGACGACCCAAGGCTGGCATCTTGCATGCGTAATGCCGAGTCGTGCATGTCGGACTTGATGACACGGACAAAGGATCTCCTGGGCTTGCAAACACTTGTAGGCATCTGCATCGTTCACCATGGAAGCTTCAAACCGGAACTGTCTTCCGTGCTGATTGGGAGTGTCATTCGTCTGGCACGAAGCATGGGGCTGCACATGAAGCAAAATCAGCAAGGGTTCCCTCCGGAAGTCGCTTTGCAGAGAAGCCGTGTCTTCTGGATTGCTTATCTTATCGATAGAGTGAGTATGCCGTTCGCCTTGAAACAGCCAATAAGCTGACTATCGGAAGGACTTGTGTCTCGTGACGGGGCTTCCGTACAATCTTGTCGACTCAGAGATGGACCTTGACATCCCCGAGGACAACCCTAGCGACAAAACAGGCCTCATTTTTGGGGAGAATAATGTCCAGTTTAATGTTTTTCGGGCCCACGTACAGCTTGCCTATATCCAAGGCAAAGCCTACGACGTCCTACACAGGCCCAACGGACATAATTTGACACCCGAACAGAAACAGGCGCAAATGTTCCAGATTGAGAAGATGCTCTACAACATGCAGCAGTATGTACCACGGGAGTTTCAGTCTACCGCATTCATAGCAAACTTGCCCACGGTGTCCTCTCAGCTCGTCGTCACCTTCTTCTTCAGACACCTTGAGTGCATATTTAGGCTTCACTCTCTGCTATCCTTCAACATGACGTGGATTAGCAGGCTGATGTCCTATTTATCTCCAGCAGTAATCCAGCTGGGGGAGGATGAAATTGACGGAGATGTGATGCGGGAGAACTTGACGCCGCTTCCGCCGCGTTGGCTAGAGTTTGTCAACTATTGCCGACAGTACCTGGCTCTCTCTGTGCCCAAAACATATGTGGATTACACTCTACGGTACGTCTTCCGATTCCTGTCTTTGACACATTCTCTAACATTTTATCTAGGGTTCGTGCATGCTGCACATTTTCCAGTCTGATAATCCTCCTCGTAAACATGATAGAATTCCCAGACCACAACTTTGTCTTGAGTGATAGACATCTGATTGACATTTGGCGGGACAAAATGGTCGAGCTTGGCGTGCACAACACAGCCGAATACGCTGACATGTACAACATGCTCGAAGAATTAGACAGACGAGCGCGCGGCCAGGTGAAGCGCATATCTCACAGCAACTCATCAGGGTCACCCGAGTCGGCAAACCCGGATTATGGAAACTTTGGATGGCCAGGTTCACCAAGTGGTGGCCTATGATGGCCTTCTCAGAATACATTAGCCCACAGGGCAAACAGCACACCGTGACGCAGAGCATCTGCATCTGTGGAAGTGCGGTGAACATTTACGAGAACACGACGCGGATACTTAGATAAAGAGCATTGGGTCGGTACTACTTCACATTATAATGTTGGCTTTTCCGGGTATAAAAATACGGATAATCTAATACAATAAATACATTTAAATGAATTGCCTGACAAGGAAAAGGCGGACTGAGCTCTTTTAGTGGTGAATGCCGGTCACGGAAACGGAAGAAGACGGAATCCCGCCACTGGTCATGACAAAGAATCACGTGAATCGAAGGCTGAGCAAGCAGGGGTTTCGTTTTTGATCCTTTGTAGTGTAGCCAAGACCAATGATGACATCAACTGCGATTCGCTGATCAAGGTGTTCAAGAACAACTTGACGAGGCTGTGCAACATGGGTCTCGTGATTCAGCCTGCGGGTGTCGATACTGCCTGGGGCGGAGTTAGCGGCAATGTCATGACGCAAGAACTGTGAACGGAACTTTTTCCAGGCCTTTGTTATGAGGCCACGGCAACCTTGAACTGCTTGCCAAGCCCTTCGACGCACTTGACCAGGCTTTATTTGGAAGTGGCCGAACTTGGCCGCTAGGGACTTAAACGGGAGGAGTTGGGGCAATCCATACTCAGCCCCTCATTGGATTCGCAAAAGGATGCACTTAATTTGCAGGGCTGACTGGGAGGATTTTATTCCTGGCTGGGCTAGCCGTCTCAGCCGCCCGGGTTATGAACGGTGGCCAAGTAAGCGCCCGAACTTGGAATGTCGCGTGACGTCAAGATCGTCCAAGCAGAACCGTCTTGGACGCTAAAATGTGATAAGCTTGTAAATAATCTTCGTCTTGGTCCTGCGAGATAGCCTTGTTGCTTGGCGAAAGCAAGGATGGGATGTCACAAGGCTGAAAGCTGAACCGTCGCCTGGAATGGATGTGCGGGCATATAACCTAGAAATACCCCGATGCATTGGCCATGTTCCCAAACCTGTTGGTCTTTCTAAAAACTACGATATTCCAACTTGGTCACCATAAGCCATATCTCACCTCACAATTGTTCATCATGAAGTTGATTCTTGTTTCTGGCTGCCTGTCTGCGCTCTTCAGCGGCGTCATGGCTGACCAACCCGCCGTCGGGGTCTCCCCAGTCATGCAACTTGCCGGCAAAGAAATCATGCGGCGCGCCGTCAACTCACAGTGCTACAGCTCAGTATTCTCCGAGCTGTGGCCCCCGACTCCAACAGGCTCAGCATTTGCTTCTTGGGCCACGTCTGCCCAAGAATCCGTCTCCGAGACTCCGTGCACCATCACCCTGCCGGCTACTTTATCCAAGGACATGATGAGTTACCTGCATGACGTGTCAACGTGGGGCGAGACGGTTGAGTCAAAGGCCGCAGCAGTCGACACCGATTGTGGACTTGACATATTCATGTTGAGCCTGACACAGTTTTGCGAGAGCTCGCAGACGCTCGTGTTTACGGGCGCCAATGCCACAGGCACAGGGGCCACGCCCACAGCCAGTGCCAGCACGACGGTATTGGAGCCTGCAGACTATCCGACAGGAACCATAAACATTGGCGAAGGTTCTAGTGGGGGATCTAGTGGAGGTTCCAGCGGAGGCTCCAGTTCAACCGCAAATCACGGGTCGCGTTATAACGGGTTGGCTGGTATGACTGCCCTCGTTGCTGTCGCCATTGGTGCTGCCCTCATCCTGTAGTTGGATAGTGGCCATGATATTCGGCTGTGACAAGACTTGTATTATAACACTTCAAGAAGGAAACAATTTTGATGAATCGGCACCAGAGCGCGTTCGGCCCGAAATTTGAGTGTTTAATGTGACTGATTATTCGACTTTCTAATCCTGTTACCTGACTCTAATGTCTAGCTGCATCCTATCCCCAGAACACCCTGAATATCTTTTACACAATATGAAAGTTGGGGTTGCATCGGGTCTGCTCAGTTCCCATTTAATCCTTCTCCTTCCCCCTAGAGCCAGTTCTGTTCGGTAATTTGAAATCCTTCAAGTCAAACCCACATTTGAGCTTCGATACCAACTTTTCAATTTCCTCAAACACGCTGACCTTGCAGCAATGTTTGTTCTTCCTCTCGACGCCGGAAACGAACTTTTCATGGTTATAATCGACGGCTTTGGTGCCATAACTGTCAAGAGCTTCCCGATCGACCATTTCACGTGAAAGATATGGACCATGGCTGGCACCGTTGTGAAATCCGTCTTGGAATGCTTTTTGGCTGACCTCTTTTGCCAAGGATGCGAGTTGCGGAGAATTGGGAGGAGCTTCGTACAAGGTAGGCTGACGAAAACCCTTGCTTAGAGAGGCCAGGTTACTGAAGCTGATGCCACGGTACGGGACCTCCCGCCCGGGGTTAATACCGCGTGCTATTGCATGTCTGACAATGGCACCGAGATTCATGGATGCACACTCAGGACTGCAGCTAGTTTCGCTGCCTGAGAGAGCCTTGATATCTTCTCGAATATAAGAGATGGCTCTCTTGATATTCACCACACGCACCTTTTCTATCGCATCTACACAACGTGTTAGTGTCCTGCTGGCTTTTGCCAAAGGGAAATCGTCTCACCTAGAATGGCCTGAACTGGAAGACCAAGCGAGGGAATTGGTTCGGTAGCTAGCATTTGCATACTCATGGTCAAGTTGCGAAACGGAATGTCCCTGCGAAAAACCCATGACATATGGAGCCACAAGACGGCATCTCGGTTGATGGTTGTCGGCATCGGCCAGTCCCGAAAGGGCCACATGAACCAAATATCCACGTATACCTCCACACTTTCGTGACACTGATAGTAATCCACAATGAGAGCGACCTGTGCCAGTACTTCTATGTGAATTGTGCGAGGAACCTTTCGATTGCGGCCATGGATTATGTTCATGACAAGTAGCAGAGCCTCCTCACTCCAGCTCTCGGCCGTGACGCGCAGGGACGCGTCTTGGTTGTCGTACGCTTCCTTCCATGGGCCCTGTAGCATCTTCCTGAAGTAGTCGGATGAAAGAACCAGGTGCTTTGACGAGAGCCGGAAGGTTATTTCTGGCGATTCCTCGACTGCGTCCGTTTCTGAGATGCTGTTGCTGGCTGCATCCTGCATGTCAGTGTCTGCATCATTCTTGTCGTTGCTTGGTGCTGGCTGCTGCTCAATAGGGCCAGAGTCGGTTTTGGGCCAGACGGCAAATGGGGCGTTGCCGTTCTTCAAGACTAGAATAACGTCCCCGTCAGGGTCGATGGTGTGTGTAACAGCCTCCATGAATGCTGTGGTTCTTGTCCAAGTGTAAAGATGAGATGGAGAACTTTAGTTAGTGCTGGGTTTTAATATTGTTCTTTTCTCCCATTAAGTCCCCAAGCGGAACAAAGCGGCCCGCCGAGTTCGTTGCATATACAGTGAATCATGGCTTTGGATGCGTGCCTTGGCAAGCCGACTGGGTCAGTTACCTTTGCAGTGAATCACAGCTTTGCGAGCGTGTCTTGGGATTGAAGCCAGCTGCCTGGTAGACTGGTAGCCGACGGTAAGTTAAAAGCATGTTCCCCCCTCATCCAACCTGGACTTTCTCGACTTTCCATCCTCATTTCATAAAAGACCCCCAGCCTCGTCACGCACCCAACATGACTTCACTACGTGGCAACGACTTCACCTTCCTGTCCGAGCTGTTGAAGTCACAGGATTATTGTGACATGAAGCTCTATCACCCCGACAAGACGTTTGACCTGCACAAGGCCATCGTGTGCCCCCAGTCTCCCGTCATCAAGGCCGCCTTCGAGGAAGGGCTCAAAGTGGACACCACTGACGTGGTTGAGATCAACGACTCTTTCCATATCGATACTGTCCAGCGCATGATTGACTATTTCTACGATGGAAAATACTCCTCTGACCCTATAGAGATCAGCGCCGCCGACGACAACGTCCCTTCTCCCAAACGCCAGAAAACCTGCGTCTCTCGTTAGTTTCCCCCATCTGAGCCAACCTAGCACATGTGCTCTGTCTCGGCTAACTTATTCACAGCATTCGGCGGGAATGATAGAGCATCCAAGTTGAAGATCCACCTCGCTGTTGTTGAGATTGCCGACCACTACCAGGTTCCGGGTCTTCAGATGCTTGCCGCATCTAGGATCGAACTACTGCTCACCAAGCCCTGGTCGGCCTACACCTTCAACGAAATTGCGGTTAAAGGGTTGGCCAAGGTCGGCAAAGGGCCTTTCCTCGAGATGATTGCCAGAACCGCTGTGGAGCACCTGGCCGAGCTCGTAAAGCTCGAATCGTTTGGCCAGCTGGTCGACAAGCACAAGGCTGTGACATTCGAAATGCTGAAAGCTGCTTCTGCCAAGATTGGCCGCGGAGAAGACCTACTCCGGCAAATTGATGTCTGCCTTATGGAGACTAGGTCGGGCGAGTATTGGTGCGATGATTGTGAGATGGATACCCGTTACTATATTGACAAGGTGGGCTCCGGATTCACCGCCCTGTATGCGATTGAGTGCGCACGCTGTCATCCTGATCCCAGTCGGTGCCAATGTCAACGCTGAGCTGGCTTTGTTTTGTATCCAGCGTGGTAGTTGGGTGTCCCACAAGGTATCAGCCTAGTGCTAAGCTAATTAGACCGCCTAGTTGAGCATGCTCATAGAGATTAAATTGTGCCGTAATGCAGAGTGACAAATAATGATTCGATGAATGGATGACAATGAATATATGACAAAGAAAACAAAACAAGCAAGTGGAATCGTCTAATAAACTGATGAAACAAAGTCGCGTTATGATTAAGATTTGGCTTCATGTAGAACATTTCTTTCATTGATGCATGTTCTGGTGTGTCGTGAACAAAGGATTGGAATTGTATCATATTCCAGCAGGCATTGACCCGATTTGCTGGCTTTATCTGATGGAGACGATTGGATTTCGCCTAAAAATCCCACGTGCTGTATGATGTGCGCCCCCGATGCTTGGCCGAGACAGAGTTTGCGGCCGGAGCCAAGGCTGGGACGGAAGCGCGGCGTGACAGGCCGGAACCACTAGGCTTCGGACTCCAGCACTTACGACGAGACGCGTGGGGCCATTCAACAACTGCCGCGAAACAGACGTCATTTCCGATGAACTAGAGATGCTGGCCAGGCGCCGGGACAGGAAGGTGGATGCGCAAGTGCGTGCGTCGTGGGGGAATTGCTTCTGCTCTGCCCTACCGCTGCGTATTGGCCCCCACCGCGATGCTGTTAATTGCTTCTTCCTCTATCTCGGCCTTCGCTGTCTGTCCATTCCAATACGTAACCCGATGGGGCCTCCGCTGTCGCCATTTCCTTTAGGTTCGCTCTAGGCCAATGGGGGCAATTACAGCTCCTCACTAGGCTGCGTCGCCCGGCCCGGGTTGCCGGCCGTTTGTCAGTCACACGTCTGCCACACCGCGGGAGCAGTTGACGACGATGATGCTGAATCCTGGGAGTGAGACTGGCTGGGCCACACGCGCTGGAAGCCCGTTCTGGAGAGACGTCCGGAGAGCAAATATGACACTTGACGGGCCAATTGCCCCTCGGCAGCAAAGGAGGGGCACACACACACATACATACTCTGCAGGGGGATCCCCGAGATGCCCCAGGTCGGATGAGTCGTGTGGACATCCAGCAGGAATATATTATCCCACGGTTTTTCCATTAGCCCGCGTACACGCACAGCTGATCAAGAGAGTTTCACCGTATTCTCGACTATTTGATGCACAAATCAAACCCACTCCCCAGAGCCCGGGCCCCCCCGCCTTCCGACCCGGCGCCGTGGGAAGCCCTATTGTCAACTTGGCACGGCAGACCCTGGATCCTGGATGTTATACACCTCAACGGCTGTGCGCGCTCGCGTTTTGGGAAGTCGGCTGCCGGCCGAGAATCCGCGGGCAACTATGACTTCATACTCCACGTGGAGGGCGTCCGGGTTGTCGCCGGCTCGCGTCCCCCGGCCCAATCGGATCCAGCCCCGCCTGCTGTCATCCCGACCAGGGGCCCAGCGAAGCCTTCAAAGAAGCTGGAATAGCCTTTCCCCTTTTCACCGCTTCTTCAGGGTTTCCCACCCAAATTGGGCTGCGTTTTGACCACAAGTTGCCCAACGTCGGGAATTTCGGCGTATTCTGTATGGGCAAGCACTGCCGTCTGGATGCCTCGATACCTCCACACGCAGAGATCGTGACCAGAAGGAATTTCAGACATCAGGTTCTAGAATGAGGCCCACCAATGATGAACAATAATGATGCCACCCAAGCCCTCCTTTTTGCGGAGTGCGCCGTATATTACCTTCCGTAGACGTCGTGTGTGACTTAGAAGCCCGCCAATCGCAGCTCGGCCCGACCCCCAAAGCCCGTGTCTTGCCCTGGCAAAGATGATCCCCCCCAGCTGACCATATTATCTGGCTGTTCGTCTGAAAGTCAAGATGGCTGCGTGGGGGAAAGCAGCAGGTTTCCCATCGCCATGTTTGTGTCTAAAATGGACGGCCTGAGCAGGTTGCCAAAAAGTGTCTTGGAGACTATTTTTAACCAGGTACGTCTCGGACAGACTTGCCAAGCTTCCTTGTTGCTGATAGCGTGCGCCACGAAGCTGGCAAAAGGAGATATCGAATCGCTGTCTCAGACCTCCTCGTTTCTTTACAAAGCTACCCAAGACGCCCTGCGACGTTCCGTTACCATCCATCCGAGAAGTGAACAAGACTTGGGCCACATGGATCAAAGAAACTTTTTGGAACCGCCCCTGCACTATACGACCCATCTAGGGTTTGAGTCTCAGATCAGATCCGTTACGTCGAGGCGCTGCATCCACAAAAACGAGCGTCCGCAGCCCTGGCATCCTCAGCGAGGGAGGTCAGGAGGGACTGGAAATACTTACGAAGACGGCAGTCTGGCACTAGTCAGCCTCAAAGACCAAGCAATCTCTTTGTTTGAAAGGCTGAGAATGGGGCAGTTGAAAAGCTTTAGGTAACTAACTCTTCCAACGCTATATCGCACCTTCCTGATGCTGACACCGTACAGTTGGAACATGGGATGCTGCGTCCCGGAAGAGATTCTGGGTTCGCATGGCAGTTTGCCCTTGCACCAGACCTCCCTCCAGTCCCTAAAGCTAGTCACTGACTGCAACTGTCGCTTCTCCTCCGACGCTGATTGCAAGCTGGACCTATCTCCCTTTCACCAGCTTCAAAGGCTGAGCTGGACAGGACCGACTGCCAGCCACCTAGATGCTCTCTGGATTGTTATCCAGAACAACTCTCGCCACCTGCAAGAGCTAGAGTTGCATTTTTGCAACTCAAAACCACATACGTTAGGCCGCAAGGAATACGGGCCGGCCAAAGCTAACCCCTTTGAGACTTTGATGATGATGATGAATCGCCACGTTAACCCTCCAATGTTCCAAATCTTGAGAGCCATCTCGCTCTCTGAAGCATTCGTTTCCGCCGACACGGCGAACCAGCTGAACTTTTCCACGTTGGAGTCTCTTGTGCTCCGCAAGTGTCGTGGATGGGACCAGCTTCTCGACCAGATCGTCTGGCTGAAGCTTCCCCTGAGGCTTAAGAATCTCGAGATTCAGGACTCGGAGGACATTTCGGACGGTATGGGAGATTACACGATAAGCAAGTTTCTCAACGCATTCACTGGGCTAGAGAGCCTCTTTCTCTGCCTCCCAGGTCCTGTATCTACTCTTGATCTCTGGCGAAATGCTCTTGGCCATAGAGGTACACTAAAGAGACTGGCCCAGCACCAAAGGGCTGTGAAATTGAGTGAACGATCCCGACACCGTCATAAGGAAGTCGACTTGTCGAACCTTGGCATTGTTAGTAGTGACATGAGAATGTTGCAAGTTGACCTCTCCAAGAATCCTCTTATGGGGTTCGACCTTGAATGTATTGGCATATCCTGTCAACCAGATATGGCGGTATGTTTTTCACAATTATTCATGCCCGCACAGCTAACTAATTACTTCTACAGAAACCAATCCTCGAGCCGTTTCGCCACAAGAACACACTGAAAATGCTCCACATTCGACAATCCTCTTCCGACTCTCACAATAACTCGTCTTGGGCAGTGAAACAGGGCGCCCCTAGTTTCCAGAGTTCAAGCTTGGATGGGGACCTGAAGAAGGTGGCCGACAAACACAATCCTTTACACCTGCGCGGCGAGTTTCTTCAGTTTGCTAACTGGATATTTGGAATCGACGGCGTCGCGTCGCTTCAGATCATTGCTTACGGGGATTTTACGTTCGGCGCTGGGTACGGTAAGCACAACTTTTTCCTATGTAGAGATTCTTATGCTAGAGGGAGCTATCGGATGATGGTGGAGGATGATGCAGGCTTTCGGGATATTTGGGATGGTCATCGTGAATTTTTGGAGTCTTGCCCTTCGGAACCGTATTTGAGATATGGTTCCGAATAGATACCTCGGTCGATTCATGCGTTCAATCTAACTTCTTATTATTCCCAATGGTGCAATTGCTTCGCGGCTATTGAATGCTCTATCGAGAAACTACCATGCCTTGACTACCATGAACATCTATTTCCTTCTTAAAGTAACCGGAAACTGATCTCCAAAGTATAATCAACTGTCTCTTGAGCACTCGTTTTCTTACGGTGAATTAGTACTGGGGTCAGAATATTGACATGTCCCACTTCCTAATTGATGTTCAGAGAAACAAAAGGGGGGGAATTTACTGATAACAACTAGCTCCTTGTCAAGAGATAAGATATCATTGTTCCTAATAATGGATCAGAATATAGTGTTCCATTACTTTGTAGTCATTGTAGACTTACATCAAAATCATGAAATTAACATGCCTCATTAATAGCCGCATATTTTCGTGCTCCAAGATCCATGCCGGCAACGATATGATACGCATAACTCTAATACATTAGCTTTCGTGTAAATTGAACGTGATATCTCACATCACCATACAGAAATAACGCAAGGGTTGGATATGAGCCCAAATCATCGAGCCTAGCTTCAATTTCATCCTGCAACCAGAGATCCTACCACCGTCTGCTAGTTCGGCTGTCTTGAAAACGGAGTCAGTGTAGTTGCAGGCACCATAAAGCGGGTTTAGCTCAGTTGGGGTACGTTGTTATGAATGTCCACGCCTGAGAACACGAAACTAACCTTCACTGACAGAGAGCGTCAGACTGAAGATCTGAAGGTCGTGTGTTCGATCCACACAAACCGCAAGGATTTCTTTTTACTTGGCTGTTCTTTTGGTCGGGGCAAACGACTAACCATCGTTGTGTTGAACACTAATTGTAACTGCTGCCTGCTCCCAAAAAAACCAGTTGAGCTTACTCTTTTTTTTAACCAGACATAAATACTCCACCGAGTCTTATTTGTTGTAATGGGTATTTTAGGATTCCACAGCGGGTGAAATGGCGGACATGTTTCCTGATGTAGCATGGCCAACTGATGCAAAACTTCGATAGTCTCGGGAGTTGGCTGGCTGAGACTACGATATGAGCTTGGCAACAGAGGACGCTGCAGGCCGTCGGATCAAGACTCCGACTGGTATGTGATAGATCTATTCAAATCGAAAGCACATTGGTAGAAGATGCTGCATGCATCTTGCATCCAAGCCCATGGTGGAGACGCAGAGCGCGGCATGCTGCTCTAGCTTCGGCCAACCCGCTGATCACCCGTGCCAGATCAGGCAAAGCGGTGCCAAGCACACCGTTTCGAGCGAGCCACATTCAATAGTCAATGGATGTGGACAGCTGAACAAAATTCCGACAAGTCTCAATCGGGCCTGGGAATGGAGACCTGATTTATGTATAGAGATGCCTGGGTCTTGGTTGAAATGACATATTTAAGGGCCAAAGCGTCCCAGTCCTTACCGACTCTTTCTGCCATCACATCCTACCAATCCAATTCAATTCAATCATTTTCAACTTGCGCCTCAACTCAGGCAAATAGGTAAGCTGAATATATTTACCGAGCCCCATACAGGTGTGTATTAACATATCGGTAGTTCAAGCCAGTTCCAACCTACTCCAAAAATGAAGGCTACATCATCTCTCACCATTATCCTTGGCGGTCTCAGTGCTGCCAGCGCCAGCATATTTTGTTCGCCTAAGAACGGGTGTGTGACTGCCTGTGGTCGGAGTACCATTGTGCCTGACTCCCAATGGGCCTGGCACGGTTCAGGCCAGGATGCGTTCGTTGGTAACATTAACTGCGGGCCTGGTGAAGGAGACAAGCTCTTTAGTAACCAAAATATGGGTGGTGGCGCTTTCACTTGGACCTGCATTTATGCTGTCTGTGGCTAAAGATATAACTTGAATGTCCAAGGCTTTTTCAAATAAAAGATCATTATGTTCCCAAATGACGCTTGTTCCAGCCCCTCGTTTATTTATAACTCCATAATTTCTACAGGACCCGTCGCTATCGAAGGTAGTATGTCCGACACATCTTTCATTCTCTCTGGCCCAACGTTGTACGCATTCCCACCCCCAAAACAAGAACTGCAGCCAAATTACATAAGGCAGGCCTATTTAGTGGAATTCTTTACCAGCTCAAAACATAACGGCTCGCCAGTAATCTTCGTTAATTTTACAACAACTTTTCCTGCCGCATCAGACATTTCGTCAGCAGTCGTGGGGCAGGATGAATTGAGTGCATCTCGGAGTTCGGTTTCGCTGTTGCAAGCAATGTAGGCAATGACCGATTCCTTGAGCAGTGGCTCCCTGAGGGTGGCCATGATGACGCTGATCAATAGTAACCCGGCCAGAACAGCTTCGACCATGGGCAAGATGAACCACCCCCAGCGCACGTGTATATAAGCCTCTTTAATGCTTGCGCTTCCTTTAGCAGTGGATGACTCAGTGTTATCGCCTGGTGATTTGCTCCTGATCTGATTCGTCAAGGTCGTCGCCATATTGCTCGTCACGTTGCGCAAGTCTGCCGTATACAAAAAGGTACCGACGTCTAGGGTCCCCTCTTCCTTGGATGGCAATGCACGATATACGACGTCTTGAGTGAGGAATTTTGCCAAGTAAGCCCACACGGAGAGATCGGTGCTACTGCTGACGTTGTATTCCTGGCCCGTGGAATTTGCAACCCACGTGTGATATATGTGATCGGTTTCAAACTCACCCCCGTCATCATTGGGGCTGTTGGTGGACACAAAAGAAAGTTTTTCGGTCTTTCCGACGTTTCGATCAAGTCCTCTAGCCGAAGCCGTGATATTGGTGAATGTTTGAGCACACCAATACCACTTTGCTTGATACACTTCGGCTGTCGGGATGTCAGTACTCCCTTTAACCGTACCTGGGGTCTTGACTGCGACAAATGCCAGATATCTCATGTTAGCTTCGAGCCCCAAGGTTGCAACGGATCGGAAAAGGTCGGTGTCGGGTGCGTTGCTTGTACCCTGCGAGTTGTAAGTCATGTTTATCGGTTTGTTAGACGCATCTCGGCCGGGAAAGTCATAGGTGCAGTTCATGCTAATTAGAATATCCCCCGTGCAATTTCTCTTCGCAACATCTGTCATGTTTTGAAATGTACTACAAATCCCCAGTGTAGTGATCTTATCCCAGAGGCAAAATGTAGCAGGTGCAGGGCAATCCAGACTTGGCTGGAACACATCCCCAGAGATGCCGTTGAGAATTGCAGCCTGTAGTTTCAGCAAGTCGTTATTGGGAACGATTGTGTTGGCTAGCAGCAAAGGTTAGATGCGATTCATTTAAAAAGCCGTGATGGACTTACTCAGAGTCCCCTCCTGGTACCCTTTTGAGATGTAATTTGTCGCATATCCCAGGGAAGCCGTAACATTCGTCAAAGCAGCAGTTCTAGTAGGAAAGTCCAAAATTTGCTGTGCACTGGGATCAATACCCAATCCTAAAATCGTAACGACCGCAAGAGACCATCCAAGCAATGCCCGTCTACGCATCATGAATATCAATAGCGCTGAGCCCCACGGCCCACGACTCGCATCATCAAATAGCTGCAAGACATTGAGCTTGTGGCTTTGATGCATCAAGTGATGCCACTTGAGCTGGCTGATGCAGGAGGCAACCGGGACCATCATCGAGGACTTTGAAACGGTGGTCAAAACAGCGATGATGGTGTTAGGTTGGATCTTGAGCTTCCATTATTCTAGGCGCATATCGTTGATTCTTAGGAGAAATATGAAGAGCATAGCCGTGCATATGACGCACAGAACCATCGCCGATATATCTCACCACCATCCGTTCGCATTTCCAAAGATTCTAGTGACATTGTTCGGCTTTTTCGAGGGGTGCACGGGGACATCGGTCGTTGCGAGCTGGTCAGGCGACTTTGATATTGGAGAAGGGTGTAGAGTTGGCCCCAAATCCTCTAGATCGGTGGTCAGTATCAACCGAGAGTCTGGAGAAGGAGGAAAGTCTGGGATGTTGCTTTCGGTTGGTTGAATTGGTGATGGCAAATAATGATTCCGGGCTGTGCCCTGTTGGTTGATGTGGGATTGGAAATTAGTCATTGGTGAATCACAAATAACGGTTGTTTCGCTGGAAGGCGTCGATGCCCGGTGAGAAGCGTGTTCTACGGAGGCCATCGTAATGGACGATCACCGGTGCTATGCAGCAGGCCGGAACAAAGGCTGCGTCGGGAACGAGTTGTTTCTCTCTTTTTTCTCGGCATATGGAACCAGATCAAGAAAACCCGTCCAAGAAGCCCTCTTCGCAGCTTTATCGTGATGACTATTAAGCGCCCACGCGTGCGTCAGCCTGGACATTGGGGGCGGTGGGATTGGTGAATGCCCTCATGTTGCACATTTATTTTCGAGATGGTTGCCACCACCCAATCATGGCCGAGTGATCGACGAGTAAGCCAGTGGTGCATTCAATGAACAAAGCCGCACTGCCAAAGCAGCCGCTTACGGCCACATGTTGCGTGTGCCGATGGCGATACACGCCCGTTTACTACGACCATTTGTAGAATTTGAAGGCGATGGACGCTTTTGAGCAACACCACTGGTCATAGCAGTAATAAAAGTATTGCCATACACCAAGCAAGAATCATGGCAGGAAATAAAAGAGAGCCACGAGTTCATGGGCATGTACCGGGCCTTTACTTCGGTGCATGATTGATCTAGGTTGGGAGCGGAGGTGGGGGCTAAGTTGAGGCTGTAAATGTTTGATGAGACAATTTTTTAATAGGCTACTAAAGCTTGAGGGCTCAGCTTCTGTGGCATCGGGCGCTAAAGATGCATATTTGGAGACACAGGTAGGCGGCACATTTGTGAGGGTGTGGTGAAACGGGCTGTGAGTATCTGGGATCGAGGCAGACAAAGGAACCTCTGGGAATACGAGACTGAAAATATCGCGAGTTGCCTCGGAATGATATTTCTGTTAAATTTATCTAAATGAGGCGCTATGTATATCTTGCCCGAAAAGACTGGCGGCAGTCCTGGGCCTTTAAGATTAATCTTGGTATTTGCGCAGTACTCCTTCACAAGACGGCCTTCGCAAAGATGCGGCTGGAATCAGCCACAGGATATTTATCGCCACTAACGCAGGGTACCTAATTAATGAAGACGTCCGAAAATAGCCCCATAGCGCAGGGTAAGCCTAGCGTCGGGAGCCTCCCACCTCGTGTACAAACAGGCATGTTGCATCTAAACGTAGCTAGCGGCATACCCAAAGCCATGTTGGGTGAATCGTGGAGCTATTGTTACGTTGAGCATTTGCAGGGGACTCCACAGTGATTGGTTGATTGTGTCCAGAAGCCTTGTTCGTAGTTCTCTTGGGCGTTGCCTCAAAAGAGATCTTGGGCTCGCGGGGGAATCCCACACTCAGCCGTAGCGCAGTCCGAGACACATGACTTGATCAAATACAGACCAAGAGACATGGAGCGGCGTCCGAGAGGAGTTTGCTCAACTCTGGTGTCGTTCGGGGGCGGATGGTATGTCGGGCCAGAGGCCCAAGGCTAAACACAGATCTTCAAGGTGTTTTCCAAGACTTGGACGGTAAGGCATGATGATTGCAAGACTAACAGCATGAGATATCCTTCAGCCGTTGAGAATAACCTCGCGAAGCCACGGCCAATAACTGTCCTTAGCCCACTGCCCGAGCAGCTGCAAGTTGTGGATAATCTGATAGACACCTTTGGAGCTAGACGTGCTTCCAATCACCACCTTCTGCCAGAAGATTGTCTGTTGTCCCTCTAGCGTGGTGATGTTCAAGTGCCAATCGTGGCCTTGGATGATAATACCAGGGACAAAGGCTGGCAATTTGACGGATTCCTCGCCCTGGACCTCAGGCTTCGGTCTCTCTACCAAGTGCCGCAGAAAAGACCAGTGCGCCATCTGCCAAACTCCAAGCTGCAATTTGGCGCTGTCGAAACCTTCGCTCGGCTTCTTAGTCTCGATGCTCAGGGCGACGGGTCGCTGGTCGAGAGGGGCGAAGTCGGTAAAATTGAAGGCTCTCCCAGGCAGGGTATCCCGAAGCGAGGCAATGGAAGATCGGATGGAGGTTGTTGTCGGGGACGAGTTCTTGTCGTTGTCTGGTTCAATGTAAATGCAAAAATCGACTTTCTTCGAGAGCGATGGATTGCCGTAGGTAGGAATGATGCCGGCGGTAGTACTACAACAAGTGTTAGGATGGAGTCTTCACATGGGACACAATAGGCGACATACCTGCCCATAAAATTGACAAGATGTTTAAACTTGGGCTGTCCTTTTGGCCGAAACGCCAACTCGAGAACTCTTTGGTGGACTTCAAGATTCCAATTGGCTTCGGGGTGTCCAAAGGAGCTGCATTCAGCTGCCGCATCAACCACATCCAACACATCTTCGGGAGACGGCGTTGGTCCCAGTTTATCGCGGTCATCGGAAAAGTAGTCGTTGCCTCTGAGTGCCCATCGAAAGTCTCTGTGAGATTGTGCAGTACTTTGGAGTGCCTCCCGAGCCGATGACGCAACGATGCCTTTGCCCTCCATTATGACGTCGACCGAATCTAGAAGAGTTTCCAGGGCGGGCGGTTTGTCGTCGAACTGGACAAGATCTCGGAACTTGAGGCCATTCGGGTTCAGTTTGAGTATCTGCAAATGCTTTTGGGGCGACAGCTTTCCAGAGTGTTGCGATGATCGAAACGAATGCTCTGATTGCTCGGAAAGCGAGTAGCTCGATTCGGATCGAGGAGTTTGTATGCGCTTTCGGTGAGGTCGGGGCGTCTCCTCGTCAACCATAATCCGACGCTTTGTCGGGCTTTCTTCGCGATGAAGAGACATGTCGAAGATGTCTTTATCGTCGTCGTGGGCGCTGGCTGAGTCGGGGGGGGTCGCCGGGTTGAGACGGCGTCGCTTGGGACGGGGTGCACATACGGATTCTCGGTTGAAGTCGTCTGGAATACTGTTCATCCAGTCAAATATCCTTGTCGTGGACATGTCGACATGCCATGCAAAACGAACTGACGGCGATGCAGCGCGATGCCTTGCGCGCGTGCACCATCATCCATCGCGATTGAAGCCGCTTGGGGCAGCCAGTGTTTTGGCTACCTATTGGCGGGGTAACGGGTCACGTGCGAGCCATCATGACGAACCAAGCCATCATATCTGGTCACGTGAAGACCATTTCTCATTCGCTTACCCTACAGAGAGAAACTCGAAATTTTGAGGCTGTTTCCTTGCCAAATAGAAGTGCCGTTAGATGAGATGCATGGTTGGAGAGGTATCGAATCCGTATAGTGAGATAAATTAATCGATTCTCGTAATCACGTAACCGATGCTGGCAGTGTTATTCTAGTAGGGGTGAGGGAGTATTGGTGGGCCATAAAATCACACAAATGGCGGCAAGGGTGCTTCAATAGTTCGTTTAATTTGGGGGCCTAGCCAACCACACGAATGCAACACAAGACCTCAGCCAGCCCCAAAACGACAGGTTCGCATGCACAGTTGCATATTGAAACACAAAAATAGTGACCTTTATGCTGAAAAGTAATATTTTAGATCCTCAGCCAGCCTCAGTAGATGAATCGTGACAGCCAGACCTTTCCAACATTGGGCTAGACTGATGCGAGGGCATCAGTAGCCAAAAGATCATGCAACTAGAAAAAGCTCGTCCAAGAAGATATTGCCACGTACCTCATAGAAATTGACCAATGCGAGCTTGTAATACTAAGCCATGTGACAAAATTAGGGCCTAGGAGAAGTATGGTTCATGCAACGCGTGCCATTGTATGAGCTTTAAAGCCATGATTTATTTACACCACTACCCGACGCTGGAAGTTCTATTTTAAAACAGCCGCTCTGCTTTTATCGAACAAATATCTTTCATTTCCTAGCAGTCCATATTCTTTGACGCGCTACTCATTATCATGCGTACGAATGTGAAGAGCACCGAGAGATCCCCACTTAATGACGCTGCTATCAAACTATTCGATTCATCCGTCACTGGAAGCCTCGATTCTAGCCTGAAGAACAATGCGTCCTTGACGGCCAACGACATCAAGGTTTTAGCAGAGCGAATCATTGTTAGCGACGTTCAAGTTACGAGAACATATGCTACCTTGACCTCGGGCTTCTTCCATATTTCTTATAAGATTGAAGCCGATTCTGCCACTCAGGGCGATATTCTGCTTGAAATCTACAACTTCACGACTAGCATAGCTGCCCAAGAGGCCATGAAGGCTAAACTATCCTTTTGTGATTCCAATTTGGACTTTGTTGCCAGAAAATCGGCTTCCCCACTTGGACAGGTCTCTGTACAGTTTGGTCAAGGCCTTTTATGGGTAAGAGATGCCTTGCTGGTTCAAGTCGAAGTAGACCAGATGGCGCTGGTGATGGCTGAAGGTGAGGGTCCTTTGAGTTAAGCTCCACCCCATCATAAGCAGAAATACTTACGGTCATACTTCTAAAAAGACTGGACGCAGGCGATGTCGCAGTTCGCCTCATCTGGAATTCAATCGAGTCGACTTCGGAGCATCCCAGATCTTTCCCCATTGATCGAAAAGTTTGCCGAGGAATTTGACATGTACCTCCATGCACATGCTGTTTCCGCTCTGCAACAGAAGCAGCCAGATTGCGTAATCAGTTCTAGGTCATACAAGGGACCCATGGGTAAAATATTCGGAGTCACATTTAGAGGCGACTCCAAAATCGAGTCGCTGAGACCATCCGAGTCGTCGAATCCCGCTATTGCTGGTCCGACTTGCAGTGGGAATGCCGATGGAGACTACACCTTTAGAGGGTTCCAAATTGGGAAGACGACTCTGACGCTCATTGTTGCTCGAACCGATAACATGGCGATTGGCTCAGCTAGGGTAGAAGTGGAAATAACTGAGCCGGATAGTGTGATGGATTCTGATAGCGGTACAGACGACGACGAGAATGCCAGGGATATTTTAACATAGGCTTTTAATAACATATGTGTTCAACTTGCAGATAATCAAGCGATCACTAAAGAGGCAAATGCCCCAATATTGATTCAGATTTGAATTGGAATTCTAAATGAAGTCCGGTACCGTTAATTGGTTGGAAACTCAAGATAGCCTAGATCTATGTCCCCCAGTCACAAAGTAACCATTGATGGTGCATCTGACGACGTACGTGATGAGGGATCCTGCGACTTCAAGGCCTGCTCGGATAGCTCGGTGACGATGTCCCTTGTTGCTGGTCTAATTGGTATTATTGTTGAGTATTTCAAATCAAGTTTGCTCTGCAACAACCGTAGCAGAAACAGCAAGCGTCGAGTAGCAGTCGCTAAACAGGCAGTCAGCGATAAGAAAAGGAGGATAAACGATTCTAAAAGTATGCTTGCGACAGCGAGAACACATGTCAGTTGGATTTTAGAATCCCAACTTTGGGATTTTGGGCCACCCCCTTTCCCGAATGCGTTCGTCAAATAATTACGAGACCCTCTGACCCAGCGAGACGCATTTGTTATTCCATCGGGCCGTTTTCCGGACAATTGGTTCGTACTCTTGCACTAGACGCAATCAAAACATGAGCTCGGCGTCCACGCGTCCTCGGATCAGCGTCTTATATGGGGAACGGAATATAAGGGTGTCGGCTCATGAAAATGTGGTCAACGTTCGGGGTCCACTTCGGCCAGCAGATCCCGAGTGTGTTCGGCGAGCCTAAGAGGCCCGAGTGTGGGGGGTGCGCTAACGACGTTGGGGGGCTAGACAAAGTTTCTCGGGGACCACTTAATCTGTCAGTCGTTCTGTGCTCGGCGGTTTGCTTGTACCTGTTCCTTATTAAGTAAATGGTGAAAGGTGAGGCTTGGCATGCTGTGGTTTCAAGGTGGCAAGGGGCATGACCCAAAACGACATGTTTCATTGCGTTGCATCAACTTGTGCAGGAATTGATTCCCTTTTGCGAAATGTCGCCTGCGCATCAGAATGAGGCTCAAATGGTAAAAGAGACATCTGCCCATCAACTTTGCTGTTGGATCTTGGTGTGGGCTAGTGTTAGTGCTTCTAATCTATTCGGTGATTGATAATGAGCTAGCGATTTGCCTTTACCTGCCCGATGGTTCCGGGCGGTGGAAGAGGCCGGTGATGGACATCTAATCAAAGACAATGGTTCTGCTAGATCCCTTAGCGTCCTCGCCTTTAAAAGCATTTGCTTGCTCAGTAATAGCTGAACCTAACCGTCCCTCTTGTCTTCCGAACAAACAATTGCACGTTGACACTGAATAATTCTCAGCATTCAGATATTCGTCGCGATGAGTCTTCACGACACTCAGGACACCGCAATGGAGCAAAGCTCCGGCGACATTGAGATGAATCATGTCGCAACCAAACACCTTGCCAACGATCTTGTCGACACATTTGCATGGAAAAATCTCGAAGTCGTTGTCAAGGATAGAAAGACCAACCAACCTCTTTCCATCTTAACTCAAGCGGCCGGCATCGTCAATGCGGGTGAGATGCTCGCCATTATGGGCCCTAGTGGCTCCGGTAAGACAACTCTGTTAAACGCCTTGGCACACCGAGTTGCTGCTGCTGGTGCCACCACAACTGGAGACATCCTTGGAAACGGCCAGAAGATGAGTCTCCAAATGATTCGGGATCTCTCAACCTATGTCGAGCAAGAAGATGCTTTGATCGGTAGTCTCACTGTCCGAGAGACGGTCATGTTTGCCGCCAGGCTTTCGCTCCCCAGGTTTGTTCTTGATCATGACTGAACCATAACATCTCACTAACCTATCGGTAGCAATGTCACCAGAAAGGAAGCGTTCCGACGAGTCGACGATCTCATCACCAGCTTTGGACTTCAGTCTCAAGCGTACACAATTGTCGGGACCCCAATCAAGAAGGGTCTCAGTGGTGGCCAGAAGAAACGACTGGGTGTTGCTAGTCGTCTCGTAACGAACCCCAAGATCCTTTTCCTCGACGAACCCACTAGTGGGTTAGATTCCGCCCTAAGCTTGGAGGTTATAAGCTACATCAAGGAAATTGGGAGACGGAACAAGGTAAACATACTCCCATATGGGCAAATACCACGGACTAATCGCTTGCATAGTTACTCATCGTAGCCTCCATTCATCAACCATCCTCGTCTACCTTTCAGCAATTCGACAAGCTGTGCCTACTCTCCGGCGGGAAAACGTGCTATTTCGGTCCTGTTAATGAGGCTCCTGCCTATTTTTCCTCCCACGGTTACAATATTCCGCCCGAAACAAACGCTGCCGAGTTCTATCTTGAGCTTATCAACACCGACCTGGACAAAAATGGCGAGGTTGTTAGCCGCACCAAAGCTATTGTTCAGAACTGGACAGATTCCTTTCAGAAGACAGCCCTTGATGAGAGCATTGGGAAGGCTGAGACTGAGAAATCGGTCGATTTGAGTCGACAGAAGATCCTCAAGCCCAATCCCATGTCGATTCCTTTGACTCTACTTCACAGGTCTTGGATAAAGTCTTATCGAGATATTGTCGTATATGGAATTCGCATCGTCATGTACTTGGGTCTAGCCATCATGATGGGCACTGTCTTTTTGAGGATGAAGACGGAGCAGAAGTACCTCCAGCCGTACATCAATGCCATCTTCTTCGGTGGGGCATTCATGTCCTTTATGGCAGTTGCCTACGTCCCTGCATTTCTGGAGGACCTGCACACCTTCTACCAAGAGCGTGCCAATGGTTTGGTCAGCCCGGTTTCTTTCATGACCTCCAACTTCATCATCGGCCTTCCTTTTCTGTTCCTTATCACTATTATCTTCTCGGTGGTTGAATACTGGCTCTCTGGATTCCGAGCAGACGGAAGCGCTTTTTTCAAGTGGGTTATGTGGCTTTTCCTTGACCTTGTGGCTGCAGAGTCCCTTGTTGTCCTCGTGTCCAGCATATTCCCCGTCTTCGTTGTCGCATTGGCTATCTCGGCCTTTGCAAACGGGTTGTGGATGTGCGTGGACGGCTTCCTCGTGCCCATGAGCATATTGAACGCGTTTTGGAAGTACGTTTTCCACTACATCGATTATCAGGCATACGTCTTCCAGGGCATGATGGTCAATGAGTTTGGTAGCCGCATATACGACTGCGCCAAGACAGGTGACGGATACCAATGCATGTATTCCAGTGATCTTAATTCTGAGGGTAAAATGCGTGGATCCGCAGTTCTTGAGAGCTTGAGCATCAAGACAGGAAGGGAGGGTACTTGGGTTGGTATTACGATTGGCATCATTGTGGGATACAGACTCTTGGCTTACCTCGCTTTGGTGTTGCGAAAGTGATTATTGGGGTTAACCCCCACTGTTTCTATTCTGGCCTTGAAGATTCCTTGGAAATCTTGAGGAAATTGTTGTTTTGAATATCATCTTATTAATAAACTATCGGATTGACGCACATGGTGCATCATGCATTCTTGGACCAGCCTTTGATAACGCTTTTGGCACTGTACGCTCCGGTAGGGCCCCTAGGGAGGATACAGTGATTAATGCGCTGGCCTTGGTGCTCCACTAAGTACTTTTGGCTCCATCCCTATCTGCAGACCAGCTCCACACCACCTAATCAGCCCAAACCAAACACTGTATTGAATGCCCTCAATGTTTGTTCGCCTGGTGGATATTATTAAGGAAGCCCATGATAGATGCGCAGAGCATCCGAAACCAGCTGTCAGACCTTTGAAATCCCGGACGGTTGTTTTTTCCGTTCCGAACCTTTCTCCGATAACCCTTCAGGCCTTCACCGTAAGAGTAGCAACAGCCTGTAAGACACGTGCTCGCATGCCACTCTTTTGTGTGCCTAGCCATTTCTTCATTGATTCACTGCTTAAACGCCTAAGCAACATAACACTAAGAATTGTGCTGTGCCATAAATACACCCAACCACCCTGCACCTACACCACGACCATGTCCGAAACAAAGCCTAAGCCGTTGCACACCGACGTCATCCTGGCGATGCAGGACCCCTACATGGCACAAATCATCGACGGCACCAAGGACTATGAGTTTCGAAAGTACTGCCTCAATCCCAGCGTCAAGAGGATCTGGTTTTATCGCACCGCCCCTCATTCCAGCATCACGCACGTCTGTGAAACGTTGCCAGCACGCACGAGAAATCCAGGCGATCAACCGCTGAGCGAAACTGGTTTGGGCAATGCCGAATTCAACAAGCGACACGAGGACTGGGAAGGGTACGATTTCGCCTACAAAATAGTCTCAGTTTACGAACTTCTAGAGCCGATCTCCCTCGACGATATGAGGTCCAAGCATGGCTTCAAGTCAGCCCCGCGAGGCATGGTATATTTACCACTTTCCATTCACGAATCCACTGACTGGAGGCACCAGAGATTGGTGAGTCGCGCGTAAATATGTCCAAACCCACTAATATGCTAATTTTACTACAGATATTAGATCGCAATGACCAAGAATCCGAGAGATTTGAAACTCCTAAATGAAGATCTCCAACTTGGTAAAGGTTCAAGAGCTACTGAAGATCAAATCGATCGAGCTACTAACGGCTTTTAACCTTGAAGGTTTCTCCACCGACAGTATGTTCACCACCAACGGCATGTGATAACGATGATCACTGGCGTACTAGGCTACAGATTTGGGTTGTGGATGGAAATAATTATGGAGCAGAAGGCAAATTTGTATTACAGCATGGCGCTTTTGCATTTATCGCATCGTATCAACAGAAAGGGCGCTTTAGTGGCCCTCAAAGCGGCAGATGGGGATTCACCTTGAGGCTATTGAAAGGCTTCAGCATGGGTCACTCGTCCAGATGGATCATAGGTACGCTCAGCCAAGAGCCCAAATGAAAATATTTGGACCAGGCATGAATACGTTTCGAACCGTGACCATTCCTAAATTGCCACCATCGAGATTATCCGCGAAACTTTCTACAAATCAGGCTATCCGGCCCAGACGCGGAAGGCCCAAACCGCCGTGGCTGTATTTGTGGCGTTTCATCGTAAACTCTTGCGCCTCAAGAAATCTGGCCTCAAGCATCGCATGGTAGAATTTCAAAATGCTGCACAACTCAGATCATGAATTACGTGATTAGAATAATAGGTACTGAAGGCAATTTCGCCTTCTTGTAGACTTCTCCACTATTCTTTCTCATCTGTATAGAAGTAAACGAAATCAGGGCAGAGAAGGATATCCTTGAGGAACTTTAGACTTTTCCCCCGGATCTTCTTTTCCTTTAGTCAAAGTTTAACGTAGATGCATGCTCTCGCATTACTGCTACGCGGATTGCGCAAAAGGACAGTCGCCCCTGAATCCGTTTCCCCGAGTATTTTCGAACCCTCTCCAGCTCAAGTTCCATCTTTTTTATGTCATATCTTCGTCATTTCATACTGAAGAACTGCATCGCTCACACCTGGTTTATCGCGAAGTACTGGGCTGTGTTAGTCCCAGTTCTTTAATAACTGTTCAACATGAAGGACATCTCCCCCGTGGGATACATCGTAAGCTCAAGTTCCCCGTCACTGGCATCAAGCCCGTGCTGATTGTTTATTTAGATTGTGTTGTGGGTATTAGTCGCAATATGCATTCTTTTAATTATAGCTCGACTCACAGTTCGTACCTGGAAACGGATGTGGAATTTCTGGCTCTCCGAGGTTTGGCTTGTCATTGCCGTCATGTCATTTACTACTCTGGTGATTGGTTCCACCTACACGTGGACCACGGGCGAAGATGACTACAGCAAATACAGTGGCTTGGCTATTGCAAAGGTACATATGCCTCTCGCTTAAAGACACCCGCTAACATGTTTTGTAGTGGGAGTGGTCCGTCCAACTTATTTTTGACACGGGATTTTATTTTCCACGATTCAGCCTGCTCGCCTTTTATAACGAGCTTTTCCCCATAACCGAGGAGGGACTTAGGAAATGCCTATATCTAGTAACGGCTTTCAATGTTTGCGCATTTCTTTCAGCTCTAATGGCGAACTTATTTTGGTGCGGACTGCCGATATCAGAAAACTGGCAAGTGTTACCATGTCCCTTTTGTTCTTGGCAAGCCTAACATGATTTGTGTCATTGAATACAGGGTTCCAAATCCAGAATGCTCAATCACAAGTACCATCGAAATAGTATACGTTGATTGGTCAGTTGGTATGGCTGCTGAATTACTTGGTGAGAACGTTCTTATCTTCGTGTATTCGTATCGCTAATCTCCCGATAGTGTTCGCATTGCCATTTGGAATGCTTAGAACCCTAAGAGCAACCCCGAGGAGTGAAAAGATTGCTTTGACATGTCTTTTTGGCCTCGGGATTCTAACAATTGTAATGAGTATTATGCGATTTGTCTTTACCACGCAGTCGATTTACAATCGCAATACCAGTGAGAACTTGACAATCCTTATAAGCCGATTACCCTCAATGCTGATGAAACATAGCTATTGTTGGCTCCGCGGAAATTGTGAGCCAAATTGTCGTCTGCGCTGTACCAGCATTGCGGCCCTTGCTTCCAGTCATGACGGGCGGCTGGCGCAAACTCAAGAGTGTCGTAACAGGGTCTAGCATTGGCTCTGAAGACGACAAGAGAACTTTAAATGGCTCCTACGGCTCAAGAGGTGGTAGAGAGAAAGGTGCGAATCGGATGAATGAAGATCATATGCCTGATCTCGCAACATGGAATTCGGAGGAGGGAAACATAACTGAGATTTCACACCCTCGCTGATGGAAAGCAGCCGGGGCTTTGCTAATCATTATACAATGAGGCCTCATGCGGTTACAATACCCACTAATTTCTACAGCTACGGGGTGCGGATTACCAATATGCCGAAATAGCAATGCAAAGGGTACACCTCAATATCTAGATGACACATATTGAGATATGGATATCTTTAGTCTTGTTTTATAACATAAATTGGTATTATTAATTAATCATACTGTCTAGAAGTAGCCCGCATTGGCCCCCTCCCGCAACATTAGATTCACTTTGACACGCAAAATATTAATTCTATGATCCAAATAAGGTCAGTTTTACCAATCTACTCAGAGTAGACGGTGGATCTCCACGCTTGGGCGAAATGATGACAGTATCATAGAAGTCAATTTTGGAAGAAATGTTGTTAATTCTCACTACATCACTAGTGCAAGGATTACGACATGATTGAGATCCCCGAAAAGCGATAAACTCAAGGTCCATCCACACGTTCAGCCACGAAGTCTCCACTGGCTCGCCAACCAACTACAAGCTTGTTGGGCATTAAAACAAAACACCCCGCTTTTTATCACTCAAGATCAGAAGACTGGACCTTTGCGCATAGAAATGAATGACATACCGACACAGCGTGATGAAGTGACCCAATTTATTTGAGCCTCATGCAGCTGCTGCAGCGTTCGTGGCTGAACTGCGGGTCATAGTTGGCACACTGGGTGTCGCTGCAGGTCGACATATTGGAGGCGGAAAATGTGTGGTTGTATAATTAATGAATACTGTAGAACAACGGATTCGCTGTGAAGCTTGGGAAATTCCGAAATGCAAATGAGGGAGAATGCCAGTTTTTATAATTGAGCAAAGCGGCTGGAGGACCAAAATCAGTTGTGATAGCTACAATACCGTGAAATACGTTCCTCAGCTGAGAATCTAACTAGTCAAGTCTGCAGGATACCTGGTTAGTGTGAGGCATGGTTTCCATATGTAACACCCAAATAATGTGCATCTTGACATAGCGAGTGAATGATCGGCGAGTATCGGCGAAGATTCCTCGGCGATTTGTCGCTACTCTACCCGATGCTTGAAAATAATAAGCCATGCAGCTCATATCACACGGAATAACGGCTAAACAGATGCGATGAACTTTCATATGCTGGTGCAGTGACGTGAAAAGACCCTGTATAGAGTCACACAGGTGCTGCTGCCTAAGAGTATTTCCATCTGATGACCTAGTGCGGTTGCATTTTCAAGCGGAGATGGTTACCTAGCCACTATCTACAGTTGAAATGTGAACAATGGATGGGCTGGATAACACGTGGCTCTGCTTCGTTGTAACCAGCTAGGCGAGGCGGTCGAAGTCGTGGACTCGTCACCCCCCGTATTATGCTGCATCCTCTCTGTGCCCTCGTTCTCGTTATCCAGACAGAGGGGTCATCGGATGTCTGACCACCTATTTACTTACAGGTGGGTTGCAAAGATGGGTTTAGAGGTCGTGGGGAACTAATTCGCTCATATTCGGGAAGATCTGCTCCCGAAAAGAGAAGCCACTTACGATATTAGTCGCAAATAGGTTGAAGGCAGGGCGGACTAGGCTTGAGCCTCATGGTCCGCACGCAGTTTTGTGATATGTCAGCACACTGAGTAGAAGCCCAGCGCCCAATTCTCTCACCCTTGGAATTTTCCAAAACATTCTTGTTGTAGGAAGCGAGAACGCAGGCTTACGAAGTAAATGAGACATGCGCCTGGAATGATCTATCCAGGGAAAATTGACGATTTCCAAATGGAGCGAGCAAATTAGACTTTGTTTATGCTCTGGTACGGACATTCTAATCCCTGTCACGTTGTACCCTGTTCTAGCCGCGAAATTTCACGGGGTCCTTCACCACGATACCACAGCACACACCATCAAACCAAAAACAAAAGGTAAAGGGGTGTAACAAACATATTTATTTACATACACTGTATTTTTAAATATTCTCTGATATAATGATTTTCGAGTTTGTACCTGAAGCTTACGGGGAACATTCAGACTATTGGTATTTCCTTCACTGAAACTAGATTTCTTCCAAGGGCCCATATGCATTACGGGTATGCCGGCGGTGCAATGTATTAATAACAACCAAAATTACACCGTACAGTACACCGCCGACCGCTGAATCAACGGAACGTAAAATAATCGCACGCCAAGTGGTGGGCATTCCCGCTCCGACGAGGATGGAAAGGGGGCCCGCCTAAATCTCCGGTCCGCTTCGGAAAATGTCTTGAAGCCCTCTGTAGCACAATAAGCATACCAATACGGTTAAAATCCACACGGGCCCCCAGTATGATATACCCAACTAAACGTCAGACATCAGAGAAATTCCGATTTCCTGGTACTTTGGCGGAGAAAGGGAGATCCACACTTCGCCGCGAGCCGTGATTAGTGGAAAGACTGCCTGGTGCTCCGGCGCTAACCCGGTTCACCAGCCGAGAAACCAGGGGTGAAACACTCCGACAATCCTATTGCAGTAATTGCAATATGGCAGCTCCGTCCTCGTATACTGATTGCTTGACAATTTAAAAGAAGGGCCATTGATGGAAAATGTAGTCTTGGTGGCTTACCTTCTTTATACTCCAAAAAATATTTGTGAGAATCATTTACACGGTCCATCTTCAATTCGCCACCATGTACGGAAAAGGACTTGTTTCTGCAGCTGCTGTTGCAGCATCACTGCTGGGTAGTGTCCAGTCTGCCGACATTTATGTTTCGCCCTCCGGTACTGGTAGTGGATCACAATCGGCACCTTATGGCTCAATCCAGTCGGCAGTCAACGCGGCAGCTGCTGGAGATACCATCTATCTGCGCGCTGGAACTTACAGTCCGTCGGCAAACATCCAAATCACCAAGAGTGGCACTCGCACCAAGCCAATCACAGTTCGTCCTTATGGCTCAGAGAAGGTGATTCTAGATGGCGAGAACATGCCTGGGTAAGCCTCGAGTATCACAAAACGTGGCTGCAGGCCACTGACGTATTTTTCTTAGCACTCCATATGGCCTTGATGAATCTCTTCCAAACAAGGAGAGAGGCATCTTGCATATTGAAGGTGCCAACTACTGGAAATTCTCCAACTTGGAGTAAGATAGTCCTCCATTTCTTTTTAATCACAAATCTCTTTAGGCTATGGAGCTGACCACCCTTCCAGGCTGATCAATGGCCCCTATGGTATATACGCGCGAGATGCATCCCACAACTACTACGAGCGTCTCTCGACACACGACAACTATGAGACTGGTTTCCAACTCCAGGGCACCTCAAGCAACAACACAGTCATCTACCTTGACTCCTATCGCAACCGAGACCCTCGCAAGAATGGCGAGAGTGCTGATGGATTCGCCTGCAAGGAAGGCTCTGGAGAAGGCAACGTGCTGCGAAATGCACGACTCTGGGATAACGTTGATGATGGTTTGGACCTCTTTCAGTTTGGCTCACCTGTTACCCTGGAAGAGGTCTACGCATGGGGCAACGGAGTCAACCGCTGGGGCTTCAGTTCGTTCCAGGGAGACGGAAACGGCTTCAAGCTGGGCATCACAAACAACCCACCCGCAAACCACATTATCCGCAACTGCATCGCCTTTTCCAACGCCAAGAAGGGCTTCATTGATAATGGAAACCCTGGTTCATTGACCTTTGAGCGCAACACCGCCTGGAACAACGGCGACAACGGCTTCAACATGCGCAGCTCTACATCCAAGCTTACCGCCAACATTGCTGCTGTCAACACCAACGCCCAGGTAAGCCTGGTCTCCGGTACCACAGCTTCGGGCAACTCGTGGAACATTGGAGGCAGTTGGGCCAATTCCACCTTTAAGAGCGTCAATCCAGCTACCCTCAAGGGAGCCCGAGGCTCGGACGGCAAGGTTCCGGCCAGCGACTTTTTGATCCCAACCTCTGACCAGGCTATTGGTGCTACTACTCGCCAGAGCATTTAGAGGCATTTAGATAGCAGAATATCTTTCAAATCATTGTACATATATAGAGAAAAGATAGAAGTACATATTCAAGAGAAGATTTTATCGTGGAAGAATAATGAAGCAACAGTGTTAGTCTGCAACGGGAGTGGCACGATCATACTTTTTTGCAAACTTCGTCGATCTCCAACGGTATGCAAAGTGGTAATTGTGACGTCAATCGACACATTTATGTGCATTGACATATCGTCTCTATTCTGATCCCTACAGCTGAAATTGGCATGTTTGGTGTACAATACCTGCGAGCTTTCGTGTCTTTCACTAGGCAAATCTGCATCGCCGCCAGCATAAACAGGGATAAATTTGTCACTGGGCTTATCAGGCCAATTCTTTCCGAGATACTAGACCCGACGCCCTCCCCGAAACTAAGGATTGGCTTTCAGAATCAACGAACCAAGCGGTCTAGGTATGTTGCCACGTCAAACGCAGAGGTGCTGAGCCAATCGCTAAGAGCCAGTAGAGGAGAGGCTAGGTGAAACGAGGATGATGGCTAAAGCTTGTTCTGTGGTTGAAGTCGAGAATGAGCTGGGAGAAAGCTTGATTCCCATAGCGCTCGAAGTAAGCTGCCGAGGGAAAGCTAGCGCCCGGCTAGATCAAAAACATCGGCTTTGTTAGGCTATGAGTTATTCCGCAGGTCCTGGTTCATGCATTCCCACCGCGGCAGGAAAATTCCAGATTAATCTCGTTTGGGACATTCCCATTTGCAAGGAGTCAGGGTTTGTATACTGTTATTTATGAATGCACCAAAAAACCACCGACCATGAACACCATACATCACGGCCCGCGGGAAGGTTAAGGTCGTTGACTTGTACATGTAAAACAGCCCAGCCATACCACATTGCTAAAATAGGAAACGGCGACCGGTAACCTTGTCAGTTGGACGGTGCAATCTAGCCCTGCCTAGCATCACGTTCGTATCCGGACCTACCAAGTGGCGTTCCTCGGACATTTCGCTCCTTGGACGCCCATAAACTTACGATAACCCTAAGCTTTCGAGTTAGTCAGGTCTTTTGAAAGATCTGTCATCGGCTATCCCAGACACCTGGGGCTCGATCTTGCAAACTCGTACACTACCGACAATCCGATGCTCTGTCCCCAACCTGTCTCGACTTATACCCTCGTCGTCGCCAACCGATATCGCGAAACGAAACTTGGAGAAACCGCTCTGAGGTCTGGAGTGGCCGGTGCGGCCCGCGATTCGGTCGAGAAATAATGGCACTCACTGGAAAGAACTTTCTGGTACGCCCGATCACTATACGCCCACATCACAAAGCTGCTGACCACTGGTTAAGATTGGAGAGTGGATACTTGTCGCAGCCTGCTTCATCGTCGTCATTGCTCGGCTTCTGGTGCGTACATGGAACCGCCTATGGTCGTTTTGGCTGTCAGAAATCTTCCTCGTTATCGCTCTGATATTCTTCGTGTCTCTTGTGATCGGAGATACCTACTCGTACACACTTGGAATGGACGCTTTTGGTGACACTTACTACGATGCTGGATTTGCAAAGGTATACTGGTTTCGCAAAGCTTGCGTATCTCGAATGGATCTAACATCTCAAACAGTGGAAATTTGCCAGCTCAGTCATCTTTGATCTGAGCTTCTATTTTCCGAGATTCAGTGTGCTCGCGTTTTACAACGAGCTCTTTCCCTTTACCGAGACGAGATTACGAATGTGCCTTCACATCGTTACCGTCTACACGGTTTGCGCATTCATCACTGCTGCTTCGGTTGACATCTTTTGGTGTGGAACTAATGTGAAACAAAATTGGTAGCTATTGCATTCTTTTCATCTTAGCTTTGGTTGTTGATGACTGACCACTTCCTGTTAATTTTGCCAGGATATTTGTTTCCAAGTGTGCATTGGCCAATACAATCAAGCCGATGTATATTTGCTGGTCTCTTGGTATTTTGTCAGAGTTGTTAAGTAAGAATCTACTACGTGTTACCAGTCCAGAACTAACCAATCATCATTTGAAGTATTCGCATTGCCATTCGGAATCCTTAAGATGAAGGCCTTGAAGCGACGCGATAGGAGAGCTCTGGTTTGCATTTTTCTTTTCGGCGTAGTGACGATCCTTGTCAGCGTTACACGATTCGTCTTAACCATACAGTCCATCTGGGATTACTCAACGTGTAAGAAGAAGACCATCTCCGGCCCTTCACCACCTGAAAAAAGCTAATCTGAAATAGACCTTGTTGGATCAGCAGAAATTGCAACGCAAATCATTGTCATCGCCCTACCAGCGTTACGCCCATTACTTGGCGTAATTTCTCGCAGATGGAGCAGGCTCTCCCACTATGGAGGTCGATCGAACGAGACCAGCTTGGTACGCGATACGGGAAGAAACACACATGCCTCTAGTACTTCTGGGATTGTCCAACCCCAAGATGATGTTGGGACGTTTTTAGACGACGTTGAGAGCCTCGAAGCACCGGCTTCGGTAAAATTAAGAGAACCTGAAATGAGAGAAATACACGACAAAGGGAGTACATGAGTGTATGTACATGAAATTATCTTCACGAGTTTATGGCAATTCTATTTTCGGCCGTATATATTATGTACATCTATTCTTTTTCTTTATCCATTCATCGAGAAGACAACTGAAAATCAAATTTCTGATATAGCGGGTTTGTTCCAGTGCACGGAAGAAACAGCGCCTCCGTCGACCAGAATGTCGTTTCCAGTGATGTAGGACGATGCCGGGCTGGCCAAAAATGCGACAGCGTTGACAACATCTTGTGGTGTTCCGGCCCTGGCTGCAGGAGAAGAGGCAACAAACTTCCCAGCACGGCCGGCAATCTCCTTGCGACCGAGATCAGTGGAGATGATGCCCGGGCTGACAGAATTCACCCGTGCGCCCTTCTTGCCCCACGCGATAGCAGCAGCCTGAACGCGAAGCAGGTTGCCACGTTTGGACATGCCGTATGCCTGTGCTGGGCTGTGGGGTTCCGTATCATCAACACCAAGAGCAGAATGCTCCAGGAGCTGGTCGCGAGGGGCTGTAGCGAGATGGCGTTCCAACTCTGGGGCCATGGGCGGGCACATGTGGCCTGCCATGCTCGCGATGCAGACCATGCTGGATCCGGAATCAACAACGGGCAAAAATGCGTCGATGACGTTGGCAGTTCCGACGAGGTTGATTTCGTAGATGCGGCGGGCGGTGCCCCCAGAGGGTCCGACGCCAGCCGTGTGGACGATGACGTCGATGCGACCGAGGGCTTGAGCCTTTTGCACGACTTCATTTACAGAAGCAAAATCGGACACATCGACGCGCATTGTTTCCACAGAGTACGCCTCTGCTGTGAGGGTGCTCTCGGCCGAAGAGAGAGTGTCATCCGAAAAGTCGGCTAAAAAGAGCTGTCGGCCGCTGCCCAGGTTGCGAGCAATGGCAAGGCCCAAGCCGCCACAGCCAATGACGACAACAACGCTGGGAGACATGGTGGCGGGATTCGTCGCGGTTAAAAAGATTAGGGTATTATGAAGGAATGGATTGCAAACAAACGTTCAAGCAGTGATAGGGACATGTACCCTTTTCCATCATGTTTGTCTTAAATATCTACTCTACCTGAGCTGCGGTCGGAATCGCTTTCGGTTTCGGCTTTTCGTCATTTCCTTTGCAACTAGCCCCAAAATAGCGCATGATAGTGGAGCCCTCTTTAAAGAGCATGTTGTGAATTTAATATCAGTTATCTGGCCGTAGCAGCAATCTGTTTATTGTATATCTATATCTATATATATATACCCAGCTTTTAGTCGAGATTTCACCAGAGTGTGTTAAAGACTAGCCCTTACACCCACTCAAGATCGAGGGTGGATATGAGTTGTTGGGCTTGCCGAAGTGCTCTGGCACGATCCACTAGTTCGGGGCGGTCTGTGCCGTGAAGTGCCGTGAAGTGACGTCTCAATTACGATAATTTATGCTTGGCGTTGAATCATCGAGTCAGTCAGTAGGGGATGCCATGTCTCGCCGTTCTACATTCTCTCAAACCTATGTTTGTGGAACAGGTATCGCCGAGGTTTTTGTTCTTCAACAGGGAACACACTGTCGAATTTAAAGTTTCACGCGTCAAAGCTCTGCATTCGCCTCAGTCGCTTCATTATTTCCATGTACTCACCACCACGTCTGTCAACTACCTGGGTACGCGTATCTGTTCCTCGACTTCGACTTGTTACCAAAACCGAGCGAGTTCCGGTGACCTAATCACACAAGCTTGCAGCTGTCCCTTCGAATTCGTAGTCATTTCTCATCATTTTCTGACTATGGAGGTCCGATGTGGGGATTTTAAACCATGCGGTGGGCGGACTCGGTGTGTTCTCACAACCCGATTGCCCGGAGGTCCACTGATGCTTGCCACCTCGATATCACCGCGTTTGTTCTGACTCAAATCCTCGGTTAATAATACAAACCATCCGAAAATTCTTTGAACTTAACGGTGTGTGGGTGAGAAAAAATAGAGCCCTCCGATGGCTTCTGAGAGCCCCTCAAGTCGACTAGTGCGACGCAGATTACAGAACGTCGTGGCTCAGCGCAATTATCGTGAGTTCTGAATGATTCCAATTCTCCCATATGGGATACTGAGCCACGACTGGATTTCAGGGCGTAGACAGACACAAGCACGACGCAAGCTCGAGGAGCGTGCCACTACTGCGGCTTTGGAGTTATGGCAGTCTACTTACTCGGCGGGCTTGCGATGCAAAATCCCATGTCACTACCGTCTAAGAGATGCATTTAGCTCACTAGGGACCAATCACATTGTGGTGGCACCAGGTATCTACCTATCCAGCTCTGATATCTTCGATTGTCTTGCCTTCTGTACAGCGCCAGAGCACTTGACCTTTGCGCGTATTGTAGCTAAGGAAGGATTGTGCCTTCGAGATATCATCAAATACGGCCTCATCATCATGGGTTACGCCATCGACCCCGAAATTATATGTGCTGCTTGTTTTCTGCCGGCACGGAATTGGATGCAATGCGTCAAATCGTCACTGAGAGATATTGACTTCAAACGAGCCATTTCAGCTGGAGTCATGTTCATTGCCAAGCTGAATCCTCCAGCAGATGTTGACATCGAAGCTTTGACTAGGGCTACGGTGCCTGAATTACAGCCCAACCCACCCCTCAAAATAGCCACAGAATTTTCCAGAATTACATGCGCAGCTGCGATATTCATCAATGCACCGTATCTTGGGATTACGATTAAAGATTTGATGAACAACGACACTAAATCACCCTTTATCATTGACGAAGGGAAGTATCCGGATTTTGAGGATGCCTTGAATGGTAAAAGCAACCGGTTTGCCAACTTGCAAAATGACAAGCCAGACCTCACCCCAACACATGCCCAGTTGGCCATCCCCCACCACCCCCGCTTCGATCTGATACCATGGCCAACATTCAGGTCCAGGCTCCTTGCCGCCCTTTCTCATGATCCGCCACTGATTGATGCTGATGATCTGACTCTTGATCTCATGAGTGACGGCGCATGGTGCTGGGGCCCGCCAAGTGAGTCGACAGCAACCGACCGGTCCGAAGCTGCCGCATGGGATTCACGAAACTGGGAGGTATCCGAGTGGTTCCTGAATAAGTGGGAATCTTTAATTGGCGGGTACGATGGCGAGATATGGAGGACAAGTATCTGGTGGCAATCTGTGAGAAACCGAAATTGAACCCTTTGGTCGTAGGCAGGCATGGGCGGTCTAATACCTATCACGGGCTTCCAGAAGGGTGCAATAAACTAAAAGAGCGTCTTTGGGATATTAAATATATAAGATATTTATAATTAAAGGAATGAACCCAAAATTTCTGGCAGCCACAACTCAACGACTGAGTCAAACCCGCCCACCTTTGGACTTCTAGGGTCTATGTTCATATGTCCAAGCCACCGGTGACGTTCGGACTTGGCAATTAAGATAAAATACCGAGATTTTAAACACCATTAGCAGGCCTTATGGTGTTAGTTCGCTAATCTACTAGCCCGGCTTCACCGACATCTATACGTAAATTCATCAGGTACTAAACAGAGCGGGCTAATGCAGCTGATGCTCAGCTGCATTAGGGCCGACGATCCACACACTGGCGTTTATCCCGAGGAGCCCGTATTCTGGGGAACTTTGACGGTTCGATGGATGTAATGTGGGTACCCATTCTCCTTCAAGATGGACGGAGTCAACGGAGTGCCCACTTGCCGAGCCTTCCTGTGTATGGTGTTAACGTCAGCTGCATTAGCGCCGGCATTGATGGCGACATTTTTTAGGGGGAAATTCCGGCTGTTTTAAAGTGGAAAAGCGTGTTCAAGATTCCGCCCGTATCGCGTAGAGGACTTCTTTCTGATGTTCAAAAATGTCCTTTCTCGGATTAGTTAGGTATAAGAATGATCCTTGTCCATGCTTGAGCTCGCCGTGGTTATTGTATATAAAGTAGGTCACGCCAGAGATATCAAAGAAAGGATCAGCCACCAAGGGAGTCCATCAATTCACTACCAAATCCTATCACATCTTTAGCCTACCCATCATGCCATTCGGGAATCTAAGTCTCAGCGCTCAACCGGTGCCTGTCTTCTCGCCACCTTATCCCACCGGAGACAACTATTTCGACGATGTCACCCTCATTGTCATCAAATATCGCGTTGCTCTCGCTCAGGTACAACACTTAGTCCCTGACATGTTGGAACTCGAGGATGAGCCATTGGTCACATCCATATTCCTTGATTACGGCACGAGTTCAGTTGGCCAATACAACGAGTATGTGCACCAAGTCGAAGTAAAATACCAAGGCGAGAAGTTTGACTACAGCATTATTCTCATTCTTGACAATGAATCCGCCATCTTCTCCGGCCGAGAGTCATACGGATTTCCAAAGGTTTTCGGCAAGACTGAGATTCAGCACTCCACCGGCAGTCGCGTCATGTTGGGGAATGCGCAGCGCCCCGTTGGTCATTCGGTAATCGAATTTGAATTTATTCCAGAGCAGCGCATCCCGACGCTTCCACAGTCAAGCCAGTGGGGTTTGAACCTACGCAGCGTCCCACCCCCTCTTCGGGGCAACGGAAAGCATATCGAGGAGCTCGTGCCCACTGCCATGCAATTCGAGTCCGGACCGGCTTGGTTGGGCAAAGGCAGCATCAACTTCCCCCGAAAGTCAGCACTCAATCCCTGGTGCGATCTGGATATTTTGAGATATGAGGGTGCCTTTATGGCGAGGAATGTCTCAGCGAAACTTCTTGTCAGAGACAACTTTACTCTGTAAGGCCTGATAGAAGTACGAGGGTCTAACAGGCCACATAAACCCGTGTCGCGACCGAGGCTACTTTGCAAATACGAACAAGAAGAGTGTAACAGGTCTTTGGAGCAGTGGAATATCGGCGCAAGGTCGAATGTCGATAAGGACAGGTCTTTCAAGGGTCTATTTCAACTAAATTTATTACTCAAGCACTCCCGTAACAATCCAATTCTCTTTGTTGGTTTCTCGACACCATCTCGCGAAGTAATATCGAAGCTTGAATAATGAGAGACATTATGCGTTAACCTTTCAATCCATCCGTATCCGACCACTAAGTGCTTGCTCCTCCCTCATCTCAACTCAATAAGCTGTTTTTAATTGTAATGACCGTGTGAAATTTAAATTTCGCACTGCTGTTCACCAGTACGAATTAATTAAAAAGCCCTTGTTCATCAACGGGCAGGATTTCGAGGAGATTTCCATCAGGGTCGGCAGCAAAAATGTTGAGCGTGTTGAGATCTCCCATGGCAGTTCTAAGCTCTTCAAAATCCTCAGGTGTGAGATTCGACGCGTCTCCCAAAGAGTATGGGTTGCCCAAAGACCCGTCTGATGGCCAAGGATCTCCAATCTTTTTGTAGATTTCGACACCATGTTTCTCAAGCCGTGTTTGCGTTTCTGTTATGTTCGGGACAACAATGCCGAAGTGACTCAAAGTACTAGCCCTCTTATCAGGGCCAGGAATGTCCTCGCCCGTAATGTTCAAATATGCCAGCTCTATCATGCCTTGGGCGTTATTCTTGTAGCGGATAAGTTCCTCGGTCGTCTGATAGCCGCTACCGTTTTTCCCGCCGCTACTATGAGCCATGTAGGTGACCGAGTAGTACTTTGTCAACGGTATAGTGAACATGTGCCGCATACCAAAAACCTTGGTGTAAAACTCCATGCTTCGCGTCAGGTTGTTGACATTCAAAGCAAAATGGTTCACCATGTATCCAGTAGTATCCGGGTCCGAGCCTTCTGGCCCAAGAATTAAGTCTGGGGCTGAGGAACTTCCATCGCGCCTGGGCAACGACGAAGCTAATGTTGCCGGTAGTGCGATTATGACGGGCAACAGTGAAAGGAGCATATTGAAAGTGGAATGGGGTGTTGGGACCCAAGAGCTGTCAAAGAGATCAGAGCCGGTTCATGCACTGGAGAATCACCTGGTCAACAGTAGCCCTCCTGGATACAATGGCCTTTTATAGTTGTTTTATATTTTATTTAGAATTTTGCAAATAGTATTTCCCAATCAATGAGGTCTCGAGCTGAACGGTGACCATGGTCTCACCAGCTCCTCTGGGGCTGAGATCAGCTCAATCCTCGAACTTGGCAGATTAATAGCCTATTCAGGAAAGTTCCGAGATTCTTAAATCCGAAATGCACCAATCCCGTTGGGATTTGGGGGCTAATTTCCATTCTCTTATGTCTAGCAAAGAGACGCCAAGCCCCTTCCCACAGACCCTTGTCCGATGACATCAAATATTGGCATACCTATTTGTGGAGTTCCTGGCAAAAGCTGGATTCAGGACAGATACCGGGCCCAATAGCTAACGAGTAGGTCTGAGTAAGCATGATATCCGCACGGGATTCAAACTTGTCCTTTGAAAGCTGACTCAGAACCATCTGGATACAGTCAAATAGGACGCTGGACCCGCAACCCGAACCGACCAATCACAATGGTATTCTCAAAGCCATTCGGCCCATCATTGCCACGTGCGAAATTCTAACATGACGGGACAACTACCCAGTTCGCTGCTTGGTGTAAACACGGTGAGACTAAATGCTAGAGCATACATGGACATGAAGAATGGTAGTTCTGGTTCTACTAAAATTCTTGTTTTGACTTTCTGAGCTTCGCATGTTGAAACTTCAAGGGTCTACTTTCTGAATTGATCTAAAATTGAAAATTTATCAGTGTCTAATTACACATTTTGTGGCCAGGAGACGTTAGCACCGGACACCTTTCTACGACGATTATTGTAACATGATTCTAGACATGAGCCGAAAATAACTTCCATCAATTGAAGAAGATAACAAAAGCGGAGGCGGTGATAAAGCTAAGAATTGGTGTAGGGTAAACTCCGTCCACCTTAGATATCATGAGACGAGCTAAGTGCACAGTACCACGACATTGAAACAATCCCCAGACTACGGAAACGCCGATATTCGGCTTTTAATTTACCCTATTTCATCTTAGTGACATTGTATGCCCTTACCATATGCTGTCACTTTCGTTAAATGAACCGTTCTACGCAGTGAGGCGACATTCCGGAGGATGGCCAAGCACCCACATGTGACCGTGCTGAAGTGTCATCGTACGTCTATTTGCACCCTTTGAATGAGGTTTATCATGCACTCCTATACCCGTGCTTTGTGTGGCAATGTTATCACAGCGTTGAGGTTTTGTATGTCAACAAGTATGACGTAGTGACGCATTATAAATAGGGTCACTGACGATTAATCTCACCTGCCATGTGAGGTAAAAGCGGTGGAGTGTTAGCCAAAGCGCAGTGAACGAGACAAATTTGGTCGGTTCAAGACGATGGTGAAACCTCGGCGGACCCGATGTATGAGCTGAAACACACAGACCAAAGCTCGGGACCTATGGCGGATTGCCTCTGCAGGCTCCGGCGTATAGACTAGCGTGTTCCTAATAAAGACGGAAGAAGAATGGAACGCACTAAGTCTTCTACCGCATTGCAATGTTAAATAAACTTTAGCTTGGATACAGTGAGAATAAAGTTTTGTCGCATTAAGCAAGGCTGTGTAAAGGCCAGAGCACAGTAAAGCCGCAAATGTACCGGGGCAAATTAATTCTCATGTTGAACTGAAGGGCATAGCGTTTGCTTGCTGATGTGCAATCAATTAGAAGAAAAGAGATGCATTCTATAGTTCACCTCAATTATAAATACAACCCAATCGGCTCTTCTAAGTCAAGATATCATACACATCCACATCGCACAACTCAGCATCCTCTTAACTCAACCAAGAAACACCCTTCTCCAACTCAACACTTAGGTACGAGAACCAACAAATCTCAATCAACTCAACTAATCAATTTTTTTTAGTCCTTATATCAACCATCACCATGAAGTTCTCCAGCGCTATCACCGCCATCTTCGCCCTGGCCGTTGCTGTTGTTGAGGCTTCTCCTCAGCCCAAGAGCGCCGCCTGTCTCGCATGCGTCAACATGTCGCAAACTCAGTGCATCTCATGCTCTGTTGCCAACAACTGCGGCACACCCGTCTGCCCCAACCTGTAAGGGCAGAGAGTCTTCAAAACTGAGGCCCATTTCATGACTTTCATCGACCGAAATTTGTCACCGTGCCTCAGCACCGTGGCCAGATAACTTCCACCAATTTGAAACAACGTCATTATAGTTGGCAGGACCTATAGGCCATGATATTACTCATTTATCCATCCACACATGGCTAGATTTTAGATAGACGAGCAAAAATGAAATGGCAGTTAACAATCTTTTTAACCTACGTCCTTTTTAAGCCCAAGGTGAATAAAACAAGTGAAAAATGACATTGGATCTTCCAGACCTATACTCATATCAACTCTACACTCAACTCATCGAATTACAAACACTTTTCACGACAAGATGGTGATTTATAAGTCCTACGCACCTGGGTAGCGGCAAATACCAAATGGCACATGGAAAAAAAAATAGAAAAAAAGAACTCAATGAAAGCCACTTGTCTATGAAGAGTCGATTAAAGCAGCTACAGGCATTAGTAGTTGTGGTGCCAAAATACAAGAACATTAGTTCTGAGTAATAGGCAGATCGTCTTTAGAAGTACAAGCAGACTACAAAGATTTGTCTGAGATTGTGACACAATGCCTTTTTCATCAGGAGCCCGATCTTTTTTCACACTCATTATTGCTCACATTCTGTACATGTCGCATATTGCTGATATATCAAAATCAAATTTAGAGGTAAGAAACAATTGGAATAACTAGTATGACCAATCTTTCAATCTCTTGAAGATACATCTCCAAGCAGTTTACTGAATCAGCCTCTTCATCAGCTCGAAAATTTCATCATCTGACACTTGACCAAGTCCGAACAATTCGTTGTCCACCTTTTCGAATTTTCCTCCGTAAGGCGGATCCATGATGACACGGAAAACATAAGGCATAACCACTCCCATGTTGATCTCCCCGGCAGCCATCCTCTTTTCAGAGTCGGCAATCATGGCATCAAGACTAACCACCTGGGGGGCCCAAGGCTTCTCAGGGGCGGCCCTTTTAGCCAACTCAAGAAGTTTCTTCTGAGAAACGATAGCGTCATGGACGTAAACCGTTCGGTTTTTCGTCTCCTCGGGGTGAGTAAGGACGCCGACAACGGCATCACCTACAGTTGGTAGGGAAGTGACACTAAATTCCGCATCTCCGCCATTGATCATGGCAGGCTTGTAATCGGAGATACCCAGGATGAAGTCTTTCTCCAATCCCCAGTCCAACAAAGCGCCACAATAGATGAAGGTGTAGGCGATGCCAGATTGCTTGGACTTGGCAAATAGGTGTTCTTGAACATCCACCTTGGACTTGAAAACGGGAATATATCTCGTTTTGGGGTTGTCAAAGTCTCCTCCGAAGTCAGAAGGGATGAAATGCTTCACCCCAGCGGCAACAGCAGCATCGATGAGTGGTATTTGGGCGTCGACAGCAAGTGTGCCAAGAGTCGAGACCACGGCATCTTGTCCAGTAAGTGCGGCAATCAGAGAGTCGCTGGAGCTGTAGTCGACCGGGGCAATCTTGTAGTCGGGGGATTCACGAACTTGAGAACCAGCTCGGTTAAGGACAGTGATATTGAACTGTTTGGAGGCGATGAGACGTTTCAAAACAGCCGAGCCTATATCGCCCGTTGCACCGGCGATGGCGACGTTCTTAATAGGAGACATGGTCGTTTGATCAGCAAGAGAACAACAAAGTGTGATATGAAGGTTGACGAGTGAGACGAATAAGTTATCCGGTCTGCACACATGAACAGGACTTTATATTCCTCTAAATATCAAAGAATCCTTTATTTATAATCACGTTAACCACATTGGGCAACTCTTCCGTAGTTCCATCACATTCCTTGATGCGATACCAATCATTGTCGGCCAGCTTTCACCTAAATCATGTGTTTCAAGTTCTACGCGCCCTCTTAACTCTTTTTGGCGAAGGAGAGGCCGCAAGAGCTCTTTTAATCTCATTTCAAAAGCCATCAAGGTGATCTTTAGAGTTGACATGCCGCTCCGTCTTAACCGGCTTCACCTATCAAAGGTCGACTAGACGTCGACAGTCACAGAGGGCCACCCATAGTACAAGAAGCCACATCCTTAGCGACAGTATATGTCAGCAATGAAGACGCACAGGCCAGAAAAACAAGAAATCTTTGATCTCGTCAATGGTAACAAAGACAAGGTGGATCACAAAATTGTGACCGTTGCCCATATTGCTTAGCGTGGGACCCTGCCCGCGTCAATCATTCTTTACCTCGCTACCGTCGGCTAACTCCGCTAAGACCATTTCAATAGCGATGTTTACTCATTCAGATAATTCATGGAATTCAGCCGCTCGGTTCTCGCCGAATTAGCTCCCTAAACGGCTGACGCTACCATGCAACCAAGAGAGTTGAATACAACCCTAACGTCATGCTCATATCACGTCATGTCTATAAAAATACCACGACTACCCAATACTTGATCTTTTCCATTTGTAGAGAAAGTTTTATGCATCTCAAGGCAATTCTCCCTTCATTTATCAATTACGCAATCCATTATGGCCACCATGAGAGCTCTCCTCTTGAAGCCCGCTGACAAGTCCACGACAGTTCAACAGGTGGCCAAGCCACAGCCTGGTCCGAACGAGATTCTCGTTCAGGTTCGTGCTGTGGCACTAAACCAAGTCGACCTCATGAACTCTGTCAATCCCATGGCTGCACAAGAGCAACGGGTTCTGGGGTCTGACTTTGCTGGAGAGGTGGTTCAGGTTGGAGAGAGTCTGGCTGCTCTCAAAGATCCGCGAGCCCAAGTTGGAGCCCGCGTCTCAGGCTTCTTGCAGGGGGGTAAGTCGCATTCGCCAAGTCTTTACCGAAAAACACCTAGCAAACGTGGGGCATTTAGCTGACATTAGCGCCAGCGTCCTCTGTCAACGACCGTCCAGGTGCATTTGCAGAGTACCTTGTCATTGACTATGACCTGACTTGGAACATCCCTGACAGAATTTCCTTTGAGGAAGCTGCGGGCGTCGGTCTGTGTGGCGTCACTGCCGCCCAGGGCGTCTTTGAGCGTTTACAGATGCCATGCCCCTTCTACCAAACAGAGGGTTTTGCCTACGCAGACGAACCAGTGAGCGTGTTCGTCTTCGGGGCAAGTTCTTCCGTGGGTCTCTATACGGCCCAGTTTGTCAGGATGGCTGAGAAAGAATCTGGACGAAAGGTCCGGCTTATTGGAGCGGCATGCTCTTCGAAGCATGCGCTCTTGTACAGCGAACCATATTCGTATGACGTCTTGGTTGACTACCGTGACCCCCAGTGGCCTGAAGCAGTTCGCAAGGCAGCTGGAGGCAACGGGGTTCATTACGCGATTGACGCCATTTCTAAAGGCTCCACGGTGGAGCAGACCGATTCTGTCATTCGACCAGGCGGAAAGTTTGCAATCTTCCGCACCCCTGCTGCTGGAGGCTTCGATCTGGCCAAGCTCAAGACAGCTCCAATCTTTGGCGCTGTTTGGGAGGCTCTTGGCGTGGAAATCGTCTATCACGGCAAGTTACATGATTGACAGAAGACGCATATGCATACTAACACTGAGGATTAGGTATTCCTTTGCCCGCCAACCCCAAGGCGCGTGCTTTCGCCGCTGCCTTGTATGGATATCTTGGCACCGGAGTTAAGTCGGACGAAATCAAGTTGCAGCCGAACCCCATCCGCGTAATGCCTGGTGGGCTGGAAAAGATTCCCCTGGATGGATTCAAGGTCCTCGGTGGAGGCGTCAAGTCGGACGGCCAGAATCAAGAAGAGATTCCGGATTACCTCAGGCCCATTAGTGGAGAGAAGGTTGTTTACACCGTTTCGTAACGGTCGAATTATCATGTTTAAAGCCTTTTAGCATATCTCTAGACTAGCACTCCACTTTGATGGCCACAGCGCCATCGAACGACTGGGCCAACACAACCAAAAACGGCTAGCCTTCCGGAGGTGTCAATAGAGTTTGCACTTAGGATCGAGCGACGATAAATTTGTGTCTTGGTATAACAGGCGCCATACGTAATACAAGTCAAGGATGGAAAGACGACATCAAGGTACTCGCTGATAAGCCGAACGAGAATATATTGATAAGCTTCTAATCTATCCCGTGAGATCATACGCTATAAACTTGAACATTCCGGACATGCCGTGAAGAATAGGCTAACTCTCTAGCTTGCGGGGGACCCAAAGGTGACCAGTTAAACAAGGACAGAACCACAAATATGTTCTCCACCGCATGTTGAGTTTTTTTTCGAGTTTATACGGTACTATCTACAAGTCCGAGGAAGGCCCATACCAGTTTAAGTCCGTAAACCCCGAAACACTTGTGAGCCTATTCTATACGATTTGTAATGCTTCACGCTGCAGTTGCGGGGTCTTCATTTCACCGTAAAAGCAGTGTTCAAGTTAAGCCGCTAGAGTGAAGTTTGTCCTGAAAACGTATATAGTCCTCGTCGTACAAGCTCGTTTATAAATATACCCGTGGATGTATTTCAAAGCCCATTTTCATTCTAGCAAACTGTTTTACAACTCTATTCACACCAACACCAAGCCTCACGAAACCTAAATCATGAGTTTCTTACCCCCCGCGGAGCCCAAGACCGAGCTCGGTCGCTACCGCATTCTATCCAGCACCGCCGGAGTTCGAGTTTCTCCACTTGCACTGGGAGCCATGTCTCTTGGGAAATCATGGTCTCAATTTATGGGTTCCATGGATGAAGAACAGACCTTCAAGCTCCTAGATGCGTTCGAGGATGCCGGTGGAAACTTCATTGACACAGCCAACAATTATCAAAACGAGGAGTCTGAGCAGTACATCGGAAACTGGATGGCAGCACGAGGCAACCGAGATCAGTTATTCATCGCCACAAAGTTCACCATCAACTACCGCAGACATGCGCTCGGGGACAGCAAGTCTGTCAATTATGGAGGAAACCACAAGAAGTCCCTGAGGCTGTCCGTTGCTGACTCCCTCAAGAAGCTGCAGACTGATTACATTGATCTTCTCTACGTGCACTGGTGGGACTGGATGACCTCGATTGAAGAGCTCATGGACTCCCTACATATTCTTGTTGAGCAGGGCAAAGTCCTGTACCTGGGAGTCTCCGATACGCCAGCCTGGGTTGTGTCTGCAGCCAATACTTACGCCAAGTCTCATGGAAAGACACCTTTCTCCGTCTACCAAGGCCGCTGGAACTTGATGCGGCGCGACCTTGAGCGAGAGATTATCCCCATGGCCCGCCATTTCGGCATGGCTATTTGCCCATGGGACGTTCTTGGAGGGGGTCAGCTCCAGACCGCTAAGCAGCTCGAGGCACGTGAAAAGCTCGGCGAGGGAGGCCGTAGCAGCAACCAAAGCGAGGAGGCCCGCAAGGTCAGCGAGGCGTTGGAGAAGGTGGCTGCCGAGCACGGAACAGAGAGCATCCAGCAGATTGCGCTTGCGTACGTGATGCAAAAGACAAGAAACGTGTTCCCTCTCGTTGGTGGCCGCAAGGTTGAGCATCTGCATGACAACATCAAGGCCCTAAGCATCCATTTGACGGATGAGCAGATCCGTTATATTGAAAGTATCAAGGACTTTGATGTTGGATTTCCGCTGGACTTTATTGGCGAAGATCCCAGGGAAACTGGAACACAACCCCAAATTATAAAGGCTTTGACCGGTTCCAAGATTGCCTGGCAGCCTGCTCCTAAACCAATTGGCCATAATTGAAGAGAGGGTGTGAGATTTATAAGAAATAGATAGATTTAAATTTCGTCATTAATTCAAAGAGCTGCCCCTTGATTATACTTCTGTTGTTTATTGGAGTGATTGGTGTTGTGCAAGGCCATTGGCCCATGGTTTAGGTAACCCATGTAGTCCTTAGCCCATCCAATCCGAAAGATAAAGTATCATCATTTAACATGAGTTAGCAAGTCTATGCATCAGCATATGCGATATTCCTGGTTTCGGTTCATAAATGTAGGTCCGACTGCTGTGTTGGTGTCCGCACTTCGTGTCTGACTCTCTATTCCGCATTACTCTAAACTATCCGTGTGAAATTTCTTATCCAAGTCTTAAATACAATGATATCATATGGGTTTTCAAACATACCAGATTTTTAAGATGTTTGTCTTATTTATTCCATTCTACAGATCATGGGAAAACATGGTGAACAAGATTTGACCAGGTTGTGGCGGCTATTTAGTCCCAATCCAAGTCAGATGAGTTTAAAGTAAGGTGGTCATCTCAGCTAGGATTTACCTATATCACATCCCATCACTTTTCTTGGCCAGGTGAACTCAGCGACCTTCAAGCATGAGGCATGGTGGAGCCAGTATGCAATTAATTCAACCAAGAATCTTAAGCAAACTTTTTATGAACAAAATCATGGAGCCTTAAATTTACTGCCTCGGAAATAGCACGAGTACTGCTCCATTTGTGGTTACAAAGAAAGGATTGTGTGCAGCAGACTAGGCCTTGCCACTACCAACGATCAATCACAAGCTCCTGGAGTACACAAGAAGGTGTTTATATATAAATCGTTAATATTAATGATTAAAGACATCCAAATGGCCCAATTGATCGTGGAATATAATACTAATGTGCTCTGTTTACCCACTCCATTCGCTTGTCCTTGATATCCTCTTGAAACTCCGTTTTCTAGCCGGAACAATGAGCTAGTGAAATTGCTGTAGCCAAATAAAATGCATTGGCGTCGACCCATGAGCGCACTCCCGTTCAATCATTCAAGGACATGAAAGTTGCGGCTGAATACGGGAAGCTCAGAGAGCAATGCCCGGCATACCATAGCCCCAAATGCCATCATGGCGGAGAAAGCCAATTGAGAATGCTCCACAGAATCGACTAACTGACACACACCTCACAAAGGGAGCCAACTAGTGGTGTGGCTGCCCCTGTGGCGGCTGAGGTGTCCCCGTTTCCGAGGGCAACTCAGAAAACCTTGTGCGATCCTCGACTGGAAGCTCCTGGGCAACGACGGGAAGATGATGGTTGGCCATCTCGTGCGTGGGCAATTCGGTGGCGAAGCTCATCTGTGCGGCGGGCGGCTGGACAGGGGGCTGGGCGACGGGCTGCTGTCCGGCGGCCCAGGGCGCGGCGTTGGGTTGGTAGGGTGAAGGTGTCTGGTAGGGCGAGGGCACGGTCTGCTGAGGCGAAGGAGAAGGCTGGTAGGGAACGGGAGAGGTCTGGTACATCTTGTTGTCGGGGTGGACCTGGTTGTACTGCTGCATCTCAGGAGGAGGCGACTGCTGGCCGTTGTAAGGAGGCTGTTGGCCGTTGTATGGCTGCTGGAATCCGCCAGCGACGATGGGCTGCTGCTGCCCGTTGTAGGGCTGCTGGGGAGGCTGGTTGTGCTGGGCTACAGCAGGGGTGGCGGCGGCGGGCGAAGGCTTTCTCTTCTTCCAGAAGAAAAGGAACAGTCCGGCGAGACCGATGAGGGCGACAACACCGACACCGGCTGCGATACCGGCAATGGCTCCCGTTCCGAGTCCCTTGGAGCCGCCAGAGCTGCTCGAGGTCGTAGTGCTGGATGCCTTTCCAGTCACCGTGACGACGGCCTGGCTATCGGTGGCAGTGGCGTCGGTGGTGTAGCTGTTGTAGTTGTAGCTGCTGCTGCTCCCGGCGGTAGCGGCGGCCCCGTCACAAACGTCGGTGTACTGCTCACAAAAGGTAGCGAACGTCTTGGCGACTGCAGATTCGTGTGTTAGTCTTCATGCTTGTATACCAGGCGCATTGGTCGGAATGAGAGGGCAATCGCACCAGAGTAGGCAGTCAAAGGCTCGCCGGTGCTGGCCCAGTCGGCGCAAGTGCTGGCATAACCGCCAATGTCGTCGTTCCAGGTCTCGGAGCCTCCCGATGATTGACAGCTAGAGTCGCACGGTCAGTAAAAGGAAGGTTCAAGACGCTCGTTCGCGCATGTGTTCGTGGCTCACCAGTAGCAAGAAGCCTGGGCTTTGAGACCGAGAGTGGTGAATCCGTCAATCTTGTTCGTGCACGAGGTGAAGACGCCAATCATCTCGGAACAGGCGACGGCATATGTCTGGGCGGCGAAGTTGGCGACATTGGTGATGGTGCCCATGTCGCGGATGTCGATGCCATGAGGGGCGGTCCTCGTGGAGGTGGAGAGCGTGTCGACCATTGTGAATGCGGGCTTCCTTGCTCGGAGACAAATGCAACGGTTTGTCTTGGAGTGATCAAAGAAAAAAAGGTTAAAAATTAATTGATCTTCACGGGACAGAGCAAAAGGGAGGAATTCCTCAGTCGAGCCGGGCGCGGGCGGACGTGACCCTAGATAAGAGGACGGGTGTGTAAGGGGCAGCTCAAGCCACTGGTGTGTGCAAGCCTCTCGCCGCCAATCCAGCGCCAATAGTTCTACGGGCGGTAACCATCGGGCACGACGCCAGCGAGGCAGAATTCCGTGGGTACAGTCGTCTCAGGACGGCTAGGGCAATGGTACGAGGCGCACTTGGTCCCAATCTAGGTCGTGTTGCTTCTCAGGTGAGCGCCACGGGTCTGCACGGCTTGGACCCTAGCGAACGCCTCTGACCATGGGCTGGTCTAGACCGTCGGCATGGCAAATTGCCATGATCTTTTCTTTTTCCTTCTTTTTTTTCTTTTCTTCGTGGAGCCCAGCTTTTGACCGGGACGTTGGTGTTTCTTTTCTTCCATTCTCCCTTTCTCTTTTGCATTGACTGCTGCCCCGTCAACATCCCAATGATCGCCTCAAGTCGCACTCAGCTGAACTCGAGCTTGCCCTCAACCGAGTTTCATTTCCTCGCCGGTCGGCACCCTAACTCTAAGTCAGCCCTGCCTAGTCTGTCGAAACAGCCGCTCTCATTGGACACCCTCCATAGTGCGGCTGGATCATGAGCAGCCACGGCACCAAACGGGCTAGCGCTGGGCTTCAAGCTGGTGTCCCGAAGCGAAAATCAATATGGGGGTGGAGCCCGCGCGGGCCTTAATCTGGCTCTGCTCCACCAGCTGAACCCTTATGATGAACCAGCTGCTGGCTGATTCAGGCCGATGCTGTCCTACACTACCCTACACTACAGAGTGAGAGAATAACAAAGTGACACTGGCAGCAAACGGCCTCGGGCTAGCTTTTAATATGCTTAAAAGTCTCTTGTTTCTTGTCAGCTGATGCATAAGCTAAAGCTTGTTCTTTTCTGCACGTAGTCTGATGGGCTTCGGTATTGCGGTGGGTGATCCATCGAACAATACTACCATAGACCACAGCCACCACCACCGCCCGGGTCATCACCAACCCGATGGACAAGACGACAGCTGCCATCATTCTAAGACAACGCCACCAACGATGTAGTATCAGCGCCACGAAGAAAACGTTACACTCTCTGGAATGCTGTCATTAATAGAAATGCAACCAGCCTAGTCACCAGTGTTTCGCCTGTCGTGTTTTGTTTTGCATCAGCGCTGATGAAACCACTCAGCTCCTTCAGCTCTGCCTCCCGCTCGACCACGACATGACCCTCGCTCTGCCGAGATTCCGGGCTCAGCTCATTGGCCGCCTCAGATGCGGAGAATTGTTTTCATGCACAAATTTCGCAGTCCTTCCCCTGATTTCCCACCCTGGCGCGTTTGCCCACAGGAGCTTGCATGGAAAACATTGACCCACTGGACACTGCTGGTGCTCCACCATGGCACCTGAATCCCACATGGCTTGACAGGAGTGTCGCGGGAGACTCACGTTTGTGGCATTCAACAACTTATGATATTTTCATTCATGAGATCTAAGACACCATATGTATAGAGTGGATTATCGCTGATATTTCTCGCACCAATTCCTTCATTGAGAAAGAGCTCTTCCGGTAAACTAGAAGGCAGGTGTAGCAGCATGTATCACTTTCCAACCCCATAACAAAGTGCGTGTCCACCACTAACATATTGACCAGAATTGACATTGATTGATGCCACACTCATTTAAAAATGTCTCCCCTTTTGTCTTCGAATCTTTCGCACTCTGCTTTCGTTTTAGGCCGTTCTACGTCTAGATTGCCCGCGCTGTTCTCTCTATGCTTTCGATGATGTTTCCACATGACCGTCGCGTATCAAATGATGGCTGGAAACACATGCACATGGATAATATTCGGATTTTGAGCCTGGAGACCTCAACCTGCCCCACCCCAAAGCAGGCCGCATCTCAACTTCACCAGGCTACATCACCTTGTAATTCGCGCAATCTACCGAAGCACGCTGGTATCGACATAAGGAAGCTGAACCGATGGGAAGATCAAACAGTATTAAATTAAATGAGCGGCAACGTATTTAACGGACCCGTCCAAGGCCACAGCGTCGTTGCTGGCATCAACGCCTCAGGAAACGTCACCGTCAACATCAACCAAAATCATGGAATCTTTGATAGAGATGGGAATCTCCTAAATCATCTTGATCGAAAGAATAATTTAAGCTCGCTTCCAATCGCCGAGGGTTCCTCCTTTGATTCGCACGATGAAGAACACAATCCGACATGTCTGCCGAACACACGAGTCGAGCTCCTTGATCACATCACTAAATGGATGGAAGATGTTGACGCAAAGCCCATTTTTTGGCTCAACGGCATGGCTGGGACCGGCAAGTCTACTGTAGCTCGCACTATAGCTCAAGCAAGATCTAAAGCCGGCGACCTTGGCGCTACGTTCTTCTTCAAGAGGGGAGAGACGGATCGAGGAAACTTGTCCAAGTTTATACCGACGTTAGCGTGGCAACTGGCGGCGCGTATTCCAGCAACAGCGCCCCACATAGCACGCGCCGTTGAGGCGGATCCGGGAATTACTAAGAAATCGTTAAAGACACAGTTCGAAGGGCTCATCTTGGTACCGGTGTCTAAGTTAATGCACAGGCCGATGTCTGTATTGATAGTTATTGATGCCTTGGATGAATGCGATCAAGATGTTGACGTGAGGAATCTCATCAGTGTGTTTTCCATCGCTCAACACTACGCACATCCACAGCTCAGGGTGTTCATCACTAGTAGGCCAGAATTGCCGACCCGTCTTGGCTTTGGTGCCGTGGCGGGGACATATCAAGATTTCATACTCCATGAGATGCCTAGATTGTCTATAGAGCATGATATTGATGTGTTTTTTCGACATGAGCTACACAAAATCCGGGACGAATTCAACTTATCCGTTCGGGAAGCACGAAAGCTCCCCATGGATTGGCCAGAAGAGACGGACCTGCAAAGGCTCGTCTCAATGGCTGTCCCGTTATTCATTTTTGCTTCCACTCTTTGCCGATTGGTCGGGGACAGAAGGTGTGGCAACCCCGCCAGACAGCTTGGACGAGTTCTGGCTCACATGCGGGAAAGCCACGGCTCAAGGCTTGACATGACCTATCTGCCTGTCCTGGAACAGCAGGTCCTCGGGGTTTCCGAGGCCCAGAAACAGGAAATTATCGAAGAATTCAAGCTTGTGGTGGGCACAATTATTACACTTAAAAACCCACAATCCATCCCCACTTTGTCCCGTCTGCTTGACATCTCCGAAGATGTCATTGATGATAGGTTAGATATGCTTCATTCAGTGCTGAGGGTTCCCTCACGGCTGGAAGACTCAGTGCGACTTCTTCATTTATCGTTCCGAGATTACTTGGTTGATCCTGAAACGAAAGCTGCGAATGAGTTTGGGGTGAATGAACACATGTGCCACCGGCACTTGACAAAAGGTTGTCTTCGTGTCATACGTGGCCATGAGAATATTGACAATGTAAAGATCCCAAGAGCAGGAGGATCTGAAGTTGATGTTGAGTACATCAATCAGTGTTGGCCACCAGAGATTCGATATGCTTGCCGTTACTGGATCGAACATGTAACCTTGTCTGACTCCACGCCAGAAGACCTGGAAGAAGTCCATGGTTTTTTAAAAAGTCAATTTATTCGCTGGCTAGAAATGATGTGTTTGATGGATAAATTCATGGAAAGTATTTGGCTGATGCGGTCCTTGCGTATTTGGCTTGAGGTAAGGAGCCATCATAAACACAGCTTGGGAGAGCTACTAACTTAATCATAGCCGAGACGGAATCAAAACTTATGGGATTTTGCTATTGATGCAGAGAGTTTTATTCTCAGAAATACGACACCATTCCCCGAATTGCGCTTGCGCCTTTACCATTCTGGGCTGATATTCGCCCCTGAACGAAGTCCTGTGCGAATGGCCTTCAAGTCGGAAATCCCGAAAATAATAAACAAGTTGCCACAAGTTGAAACAAATTGGGGAATAACTGTATTGAAATCAAAAGGTCATGTAGCGAGGTTGAATCAGATCATATTCTCCGATGATTCTCGATTTATCGCTACTTGCGCAAGCAACAGAGAGGCTCGAATCTGGAGCACAGAAACGGCCAAGTGTGAACAAATCCTTTATCACTGCGCAAGCGTAGCGTTTTCTCACAGCAGTAAATTCTTTGCATCCACTAACGGCGCTATCATTCAATTATGGGATTTAGAGAAGGGAGAGATTGGAGAAACTCTCTCTTGTTATAGCGATTCCATTGATGGACTAGCTTTTTCACCGGATTCAAAGCTGTTAGCGTCACGATCTCTGGACGGCAAAATCCAGATTTGCCGCCTTGACAAAGAAAAACCAAAGCAGTTATTACTGGCCCTTGCATGTCCAGCCAACGGGATCGCATTCTCGGAAGACTCAAAACTCTTGGCTTCCGTGTCGCAAGATCCTACGTTTAACCGTATTGACGTATGGGATGTCGGTCTTGGGAACTGTAAAACGACTATAACCATCCCTCGTAATGGAACTCACGATGTGATATTATCAACTGATTGGCGATATGTGGCTTCAGTCATTAATAACACGAATATCTGGATCCAAAGCATCGATATTGGCCATGAGAGGGTACTGGAGGGCCATGAGAATTCCATTAACCACATAAGTTTTTCACGCGACTCCAAGCTCATTTTATCATTATCGGAAAACGGCTCCGTCTGGGTTTGGGATGTCAACACCGGCAATTGCAAGCATCGTTTTAATAGCCATGATTACGGACCCATTTGCAGAGCGATATTTTCGCATGACTCTGCGTTGATAGCATTATCCTCGCACAATGATAGGATTCGCATCTGGAGTGCAGATGATGGCACTCACCAACAGACATTGCACATACCTGGTGGGATGATCAGAGACTTTGCCTTTTCATATGACTCAAAGTCGCTAGCCACGCTCTCAGGCGAAAACACCATTGTTATCTGGAGATTGGATGACAGTAATGATGATGAACGGTTGACGGCCAAACTTGAGTATAAAGTCAACAATCTGGCTGTCTCAAAAGACCGAAGATTCCTCATTAGGTCTATAGGAAAATCTGTGACCGTATGGAGTATAGACGCAGAAAGTAATGTATCGATTCTGAGGGCCTTGTCTGGAGGGTTCCCAGTTCGTGTTGCTGAAGAGTGGATATAAACATCAAGGCCTATCTTATTGACAAATGTATCCATTGATCCAGGAGCATGGGAACAGTAGTGACTATACAGTTGCAATTTTGTACACCAATACTTCGGATGACCTTAAAATATCAACACGAATCGCTCAACGAAAGGGTCATACAAAGAAGCTTTCTTCTCAAAGTACTCAATTGACTCCAAGTTTGTATCGAGCTTGGATAATTTTTATGGATGGATTAGTAGCCTAACTGGTGCGATGAGCAATCATTGAAGGGCCACAGGCCCCGAGACAGAGCAAGGGTGCTTTAGCGAGAAGCATATAGTACCCGCAGACAGGGATTTGGCATTGATCCGGTGTGTAGGCGCTGGGGTATAAATACAGGACAACCAACATTCTAACGCCCCCGCATCGTCAGTGCCTTGAGTTTCGTACGTAGTTGAAACTCATGATACGGAGCGGATTTCCAGAAGGAAATTTTGTAAGTTTGAGGACAGTTCCCAGAGCCTTCAATGACACCAATCGAGTTAGAATAAATCCTGGACGGCTCAAGCCTACTGCGGAATTGAGAACCTACCAACAGTACCCGTTTCATGAACCAACGCGCTCCACTTGTGGAGAGTCTTGGCGTTGTCTTACCATTCTTAATAGGGCAGACGCAGCAGTTGATCGTTGTCTGGCCGTAATGATGCATACGGACAAATCACGCTCCTAATCCCATCTCAACCCCGCTCGTGTCTCATGCTCAGGCCAGACCGCCTTCTCAGAGCGCTTTTACTTTCAATCCCGACTTGCGCACGCTATTTTGGAGCTGATTGTATCCACAAAACGTTGCTAAACTAGCCTTATTCCCAAGAGTCTTCCTCCTACACGGGGCCTTAAGGCAAAATGTGCCAAGATGAAGTGGCTGTAACGTCGGGGAGTGGCCCCACGCAGCCGGAAGAAACCACAAATACAGGCATTCTGCCTGCTCAGCACTGGGCTCAACATGTCTGTTTCCACTCACTTATTCTCCCTTTCCTTTCCTATGATACTAATATGAGTGTTTCCCTGTAGGAGGCTGAGGACGAGAATGACGCTGATTCGGCGCTGGGAGGTAGCAATGCCTCGTCAACTGCGTCAATTAGCTCCAGTATTCTGGAGTATAGGACAATCCATGGGAGATCATATCACAGCGAACAGGGCAACGCGCAGTACTGGTAGGTATCTGAATCTATAATTAGTGTATTAGTTTGCAACGGCTTATCGTCTATTAACTAGGGGATCAAATGATGAGGCTCAGAATGAAGTGATGGACATCAAGTGAGTTTGCTTTGTCGAGAGAAACATGTGACGACTGAACGGCATTTTTGTAGCCATCACACCTTGACTCTGGGAATTGGAGAGAAGCTCTACTTGGCACCCTTGGATAAAGAAAAACTTGAGGTAAGCAGCCTAAATTCGTTCACATGCTTAACAATTATTTGCGTTTTGCTAAGGTGTCCCCAGAATGTGGTTGATATTGGAACTGGCACAGGTGAGTGTACCTGAAATACATCCGAGGACCTGCTATTAATCGAAATCGGGCGGCAAGGTATTTGGGCTATGTAGGATTTAAAAAAAACTTCTGGTGGAGGACTTTTGGCTGACTGAATATTAGTGACTTTGCTGACGAACATCCAAATGCGCGCGTTGTGGGAACCGACTTGTCTCCGATCCAGCCGTCCTGGCTTCCACCCAATTTGCAGTTGTATGTATTGTTCAAGTTACTCTGATCCAAGTTCCGTTGTGTAATAATGACTGGAAGGACTAACTCGATGTGCGTATAGTGAAATTGAGGACTGCACACGCGAATGGACGTTTAAAAAGGACCTCTTTGACTACATCCATATACGATGGCTGGTTGGCAGCATCAAAGACTGGAAAGGGCTCTTCGGCGATGCATTCCGCTGCTGCAAGCCCGGCGGCTGGGTTGAGAGTTTCGAAACCTCGTCAGTTATTACCAGCGACGATGGAACGGTCAAAAAAGACTCTGCTCTGGGGCAGTGGGGCCAGTTCTTCATCGAGGGTGGAAAGAAACTGGGCGCGACATTTACTGTTGTTGAGGACGATACTCAGCGAAAAGAAATGGAGGCCGCTGGTTTTGTGGACATTCAAGAATTTAACTTCAAGGTGAGAACTAAATTAAACCCATCATAGCTCCACTCATGCCCGTTATACACAAGAGATTTCTGACTCTAGTATTAGTGTCCTATTGGTGAATGGCCTAAAGACCCCACTATGAAGGAAATGGGGCGTTACACTCAATTTGGGCTCGAATCAGATACGGAAGGATTTGTACTGTTCATGGCACACACTTTGGGCTGGACCAAGGAGGAAATTCAGGTCTACATTTCTCATTTTCGCCGGGAGATTCGTTCTGGAAAGTATCGCCCCTACTACAAACAGAAGGTGGTTTGGGGACGTAAACCAGTAGAGTAAAGTGCGTCTGGGTGGCATGACCAGATAAGAAACGGAATAGCATCCTCCCGTACTGCGTTTCTACCAACTCTACAGACGATATCTAAAGCCCGAGATCTTCCAATCTGTGACATCCTCGTAGTCTTCAGGACGAAGCTTTACCTGGTTGACCATGTCAGAGACTTCAGGGGCGTCAGTACTATCATTTCCTTGTATGACCTTGCCACCGCCAATGGCACCAGAGGTACTAGCGGAACCTGCGAAGCCCTCCTGTTTGGCACGCTTGTGATTCATCCATTGCAGATATCCGCGGAGAATCATCGCCAGCGCAGCAACCAACACGTAGCAAATCATGATTGTCCTGAAAGCTGTGTTGTAGTGTGGTGCTTCAGAGCTCTTGAAGAAATGCGGACCAGCAATGTTACCCGCACAGTATGCGATGAAGAGTAGTGCCGACATGGTCATCTTCTTGGTAACACCGCGACAATTGGCCTGTACGAGCGACAGGGCCAAGGGCATGACAGCAGGGCCAGTGCAAAGAAGAAAATAGGCAAAGAGATGCACACCCTTGGCAGGAATGCGATCGCGGCAGTAGATGACAGCAGAGCCGACGATGCAGGGAATTACGACGCAAACGATAAGGATACAATTCATCTTTGGAAACCGGCCAGCAACCCATCCGGTGCCGAAGATGACTGCAGCTGCGAGGACTGAGTACGGGATGTTGATTAGTGTCGATTGTAAGCTGGTGAAGCCAAATGATTTGATGACAATATTGGCAAAGTTCTGGGTGCCGCTGTTGGGGATGCTCTGAACCAGTTCAATGCCGAAAACGAGCCATGTTTTGGGGTCAATAAGGGCCTCCTGTAGAAATGATCAGCGAAGTGACTCAGAAGTACCCCTCGGCTTGGGCTATGGAGACGAGACAGGAACTTACTCTGAATTGATCCCACCTCCAATGCGAGTTTTCTGTTTGACCAGTACCAGCAACGACAACACGATCAGCAGCAAACTGTCTCTCTTCGGGCGTGAGAAATCGTGCAGAGGAAATTCGGTTCGGTAGAAAGAACCAGAGGATAAGGGACCACAGAAAAGTGAGGACGCCGAGAATAATGTACATCCATCGCCAAGGGCCGACTTTGTCGTCGATATGACCAATGCCAAATGCCAGCAGACTGGCCACCATACCACCAATGGAGTTGCCAGCGAACCAAATACCGGTCCTAGTAGGGATTTCATCACGCGTATACCAAGTTGATGTCAGAAACATAAAGGCAGGTGTGATGGTTGCCTCGGCCATGCCCAGCAAGAATCGCACCGTCAACAGACCGCCGTAGTTGGTGCATGCGGCTGTCAGTGCCACAACGGCACCCCAGAAGAGAGTGTTGGCCGTCATGTAAGAGGCAACTGGAAGCCTGGCGATGAGAAATGAGGTCGGATACGTCCAAGCAAAGTACCCAAAGTAGAAAATACTCGAGACCCAGCTGTAATCCTGGCCTTGAAGTTTCTGCAAGGTGTTAGCCGGAGAAACTACTCTGGACTTCTAGAAAGGGACAAAAGGCTGCCTGGTAGAGATCAACAAGAGATGGGAGATAAACTCACGGTGTCATCTTGCAGCCCAAACACCGAAGCGCTAGACAAGATGGTCTTGTCCATGAAGTTGAACATGTAGGTGACGAATAGTACCGGTATAATGTAATAGTCAATCTTCCTGAGAACCCTCTTGGTCATCCCATCCCCTGCATCGTATGAATGGCTGCCAACAGGCTGAAGCTGTGGCTGAGGCTCAGCCTCGGCGTCGGCGTTGTCCTCCTTGGACACCATCTTGGGCAAATAGAATTTTGATGGACGGAGGGCTTTCACCTCCGATTAATGCGACGTTTCCTTGTCGTGATTGGTTTCTAACTGGAGATCATTAAGTATGCAGAGAGGGGTTAAGGGTTTCAAATGCCGTCGTCCCAAAGGCGGTGGCTGGCAGCTCATCAGCGACTGAACACATTCGACCCGCAGCCCCACAGGCCATCAGCTATCTTAACAGCGATAAACTACACCAAATTTTGCGGTTTCGGGGCGTCTAGTCGCCTGCCTTTGCTTGTTCAATCATTCACTGCGACGCTGTGGTGGCTAGTGCGGGGATACGGCGGGGGAGATAGCGACATCCGACGAACCAAGGCTGGTCGCATTCGCGTATGGCACCACTTCTTCTTATCTGGACCTGACGGTGTCGGCCCGATCCCGATCATTTTTTTTCGCCCGTCTTGGCATGGCACTTGAACAGGCGGGGGTTTTGGCAAAAGGTTCTGATAGGTATTTAGATAGAAGTGCATTTTTCTGATGGCCTTGAATCGTGCTACACGTCTGCTACGGCCATCTACTCAGAGCCATCTCAATGGTCTATACAAAATAACGACATTGAAGAAAGGCCAAATCTCAAAGGTTGGATAAATTTTCGGCTAATATTACCCGATGTCCGTTTCGGTTATTCATCAAATTTATTGGCATTCCAGAACGACTGATTCGTTTCTGGGTCTTGGGGAACAATAACATCACCATCTTTCGGTCCAAACTTGGCCCACCTCTCCTCTTCTTCTTTTGTAGTGAGACCGATATTAATCTGGTGTCTCGCATGCCATGTAATCACTTCTTCCATATCGCGACACTTGTGCCAAGTATTAAAATCCGCTTCGGGAACATTTTCTCCTTCCATCCATCGGTAGGTAGAAATGGACAAATCTGCTTTGCAGGCGATGTCTTGTCGGAGGAAGTCGATGCAATGATCGAGGTGGGCATAGTACTTGGCTCGGTAGTCTTCTGGAGGATTGGCTCCAAATCCACGTTTATGTCTGTAATAGTAGTTGTAGTATACGGCCTTTCGCAGCGTGTCCAGACAGTGATTTTGATGCATGACATGTATCAAACCCAGATGCGCATCATCACCAAAGCCCCAAGATGGGTCGGCTCGCACAGTTTCATTTGGGTTCTTGCCCAACGCGATGACCTCCGCTCGACTGATGACTATGTCGCGACCATTGGAAATTCGCTCCCATGCTGCGTCGACTGCATCTGATGGTGGTTGTCGAAATATGGATGGGTCAGCGCCAGGCCAGAAAGCGTTGCTGTATTGAATCTTGCTCGTCGTAGGGTGTAATGAATTATAAATGGGGGCTTGAGATGGCTGTTAGTTTTAGACGCGTGGTAATTAATTCTGACCAAACCCTACAATCTGAATCGTATACTGCTGGACAACGGTCTATTCGCCCAAGCATGGTGCCGATTGAGAGTAAGACTGCCGTGTATAGGCTAAAGAGAACCCACGCCCATGGGTTCTTGGAGCTTAATCTCCACTTGGAAGACTGCTTCTCTGCCACATTCTGATTGGGGGCGTCAAGTTCATTTTCAGCCACTTTTGTGTAAGATCCCTTGGAAAAGATGTTGGAAATGAACTCCATAGTTTGCGATCAATGAAGCTTCGAAAAATAGGCTTTGAAATCCGTTTTTCGTAAAGACTACAGGTCGTGTAAGTAGATAATGGAATCAATTTCACCGCATGATCACAAATATATTACTCATTTGATGCTTGCCTTCTAAAGCTAGCTAGAGCCTTGGCAGCAAAAATAGCAGCAAATCAGATTCTTTGGATGTCAAATTCTCCTTCCAGTTCAGGATGGCCGTACCACCTGAATTGCATGAATCGCTGCAGGTATTCCGCCAATGAGGGCTATTGGCGGGGAACTTATGTATAGGTTACTGCTCGGCTCGTTAAATGAGAGTCTTTATGAATGTGATGATGTAGCGTTGGTCTCTACTTTATATGATGATTCCAATGTCTTAGTATTTTACCAGCCATTTGATAACATTTTAATTATAATCATCGGCTACATTGTCAGAGAAATCTGTGCCATATTGGAATAAACGTCTAACGATACCCTGGAATGATGATTGTTATCTCTATACGAGGGAGGTTCGGTAAAAATGATCACGAGGTGAGATTGCTCGTCTATCACTGCAATCAAGCAAGCCACAAACACTGCTTTAGGAAGGAGATGATCAATTTTGGGGGTTATGCAGTAGATTGTGTGGTTTCATACTGTTTGGTAATTTTCGCGCGCCGTACTAAAGTATGCAGCACTCGTATATCTTCTCAAGTACCTTGTCCTTATAGCCATGTGAAGTATATATGTTGGCATTACTCTCATGCCTCTGGTCTCTCTTCTTAGCATCAGAAAATTATCGTAAATTCATTTTATCCCATTCATACCAACAAACAATTTCAACATGCAGTTCTACAGTGTTTTGGCTACTATTGCAGCCATGTCCACCCTCGCCGTTGCTGCCCCTGTCGCGCAGCCAGCACCAGAACAGGTTGAGGCTCGGGACCACTATTGCGGGGTTTCTAATGGACACTTCCAGATTTGCTAAGTGGTATGGCCTGCTTCCCCAGATTCCAATTGTGGGTTAAAACTAACCTTCTTTATCTTTGATTTAGATTAGGCCAATTCTGGAGAAGTTCATCATCATGAAACTGGTTTATTGATGTGAGGATTTCTTGGGTTGTTGTGGTGGTAGATAGAGCCAATGTCATGTTGGCTATGACAATCATACAATCCTTTTGACTTTACCCGACCCGATCATCCCTAGTGACTAAATAAAGAAGAGATCATCAATTGGAAACCATGCAATTAATTTCGACTTGCCATTGCTGGTAATTGAAATCCATTCGCCCGATGCGGGGTATTTACAAAACCGCCCCCTCGCGGTTCCGCACTGATCATGTTCCGCAGTGGGCGTGTTCCGCAATGGTGGGTGCAACCATCCGCAATCGAAAATCATCGATCGAATATCACGGCACTGAGATGATCGAAGTGTAAATTTCGGGTGATTGGTAGTTCATGTGATCTCTGACTCTATCTGGCGGCAACAAAACAGGATTCAGCTCCCTGCAAGAGATCCATGTAATAAACCATCTGACTGGTGTCTCACCACTTCGTGCCCTTGCAAGTCCATTGTAGAATCAACACGCGGGACGGGTCTTCCGCAGTTGGGCACGAAAGTCTCACCATCCTCGTCAGTTGGGCCCCACAACAAAACCTCAAGCTTCATTGGAGGCTTGATGTCATACCATGCTCTCCTGACAGTGTATTATGCCTGATCTGACAACTACCGGATATACCGGGGGCCGTCTGCAGTGAAACTTCCATGTGCTGGGGCTGTCGAAACAGGGAAGATGGCTCTTATTTATTTTACCATTCGTCCCTCGGTTGAATTGATCCTTGAACTCTAACCTAAAATTCGATCATCCCGATTACTATTTAAAATGGCAACCGTCACGCGAGCTGCGAGGTGTGTCCTACCTCAAGCATCGCGCTCTGCCTTTCACATCTACTCAGCAGGTATCCGAGCTACCCCTCTTCGCCAAATAAAATCCAGCCCCGCAGGCCTATTCACACTCAGATCTTTGTCCACAATGAAGGCTCTTATTTACGACGGCAACAATAGTGTTTCTCTACAGGATCGTCCTCTTCCAGAAATTGAATCTGCCACCGATACCGTCATAAAGGTTACCAAGACAACCATCTGTGGCACTGACTTGCACATTTGGAAAGGACACGTCCCTACCTGCAAGCCTGGCAGGACTTTGGGCCATGAAGGTGTTGGCATTGTCCAATCGACCGGAAATGCTGTGTCCCGTTTCAAGAAAGGTGACCACGTCCTTATTTCTTGCATCTCCAGCTGCGCGAGATGTGAGTATTGTCGCCGGGGCATGTACAGCCATTGCACTTCAGGTGGCTGGATTCTTGGCAACACCGTTAATGGCACTCAAGCCGAATATGTCCGCATTCCCCACGCCGACTCCAGTCTCCACCCAGTCCCCAAGGGTGCTGATGAAGCATCTACTGTGATGTTGAGTGACATCTTCCCCACCGGTTTGGAGTGTGGCGTCCTCAATGGCAAAGTCCAGCCTGGTGGTACTGTTGCCATTGTTGGATCTGGACCAATTGGTCTTGCTGCCATCATCACTGCCCAGATGTACTCGCCTTCTACAATCATTGCCATTGATACCGATGCTAAAAGACTCGAGATGGCTAAGAAATTTGGCGCCACCGAAACAATTGATAATTCAAAGGTGGATGCGGCGACTCAAGTCAAAGCCTTGACTGATGGCAAGGGATGCGATTCCGTCATTGAGGCAGTGGGTGTTCCAGCCACGTTCAATCTTTGCCAGGAGCTCCTTGCCCCCGGAGGTGTTTTGGCCAATGTTGGTGTTCATGGTACAAAAGTTGACCTTAATATTCAAAACCTCTGGGATAAGAATATCGGTATGTGCATAAAGCGACCATGATTCAAAACATAAAAAATCATAAACTGACCCGTTTTAAATAGCTATCACTACCAGGCTAGTCGACACAGTCACTACGCCTATGTTACTTAAGCTTGTCGAATCTGGCAAGCTCCAGCCGGAACAGCTCATCACACATCGTGAGTCAAACAACGCACCTTCAAAAATGGAACTTGAAAGCTAATTCCACTGGCAACAGACTTCAAACTGAGCGAGATTGAGAAGGCATACGATACTTTTGGCAAAGCAGCTGAACATGGTGCGTTGAAGGTGATTATTGATGTAGACTAAGCAAGGTGCAGTGGCGAGATGAGCGGCGTTGTTAACGGTTGGTGGGTGATTTGACAATTGGTGATATCCGGGTGAAGCGCAAATTTGGGTTAAAATGGATCCATTTGGCGAGCGGTGTTTGTGGTTGAGGCGGTGGTAGTTGTGGAGTGTTGTGTTTAGGTGTAGTGATGAAATTTGTGTAACTGCTAGCCCCTAGCTTTTTCAACAGAAAGGAATTCAAATTTTCTATATTCTGACCAGAAAAATATTTAAGTAGCAAAAGTTAAAGAGACTCCGATAAAGGTGAAAAATTCAGGCTCTTCATTCTTTATGGAAGAGAAGTCGGTGGCGAAGATAATCAATTAAAGGTATCCAGGTATCCTACTAGCACACCGAAAATGCCACTTTACGTACAAGCGGCTTTATTTATGCACGGCATAGTCGCCCCGTCTCGTCCTCACTCCATTCGTTGCTTCCAACACACTGATGACAGTAGAAAAGGTCTGAAGGATCGTACTTTGCCTTGATCAATCGGAACTTGTTATAGTTGGCACCGAAATAGTCGACCACGTAATCAGGTTCGTTAAAGTCCGCCTCGTTCATGTAGGCACCGGTATCAGGGGCCAGAACCTTCATCGCGCCAACCTTGTTGAATGTGATGTCGTCATGCATGGCCTGTTTGTCTTCTTGGCTGACGGTGGGGCTGATGATTCGGGCGATGGACTCGTGGAAGTATGCAGTTCTCCACGCGGGGAGAACACCAGAGTGCTCATCGGCAGCATCTTCCCACACTTGTCCGCCGGAGACCATTGAGATTGTGATTGCAGTGTACTGTCCCTTTTCTCCAGCCAAAGCCCCAACCATTTCGCGCACGGCAGTGTAGTTGGACATGGATTTCCCGTCCATGAGTCGAGATCCGGCGGCGGCCATAAGCCCGACAGTCGAGAGCTCACCGCTATTGGCATAGTAGAAAGACCAGTAATCGGGGAATGAAGCATACGTCTCGTTCACAAAAAGGGCATCGCTCCTTGAATCAAGGTACTCACGCGCCGTGTCAAAAGCATCCTTTGCCTCTTTCTCAGTCTTGTTGAAAACAGCGATTGTGTGGACATAACCGGTTGTGTGGTTGCCAAAGAGCGCACTCTGTCCATCAACCTGCCAGTGACCATAGCCGGAATAGCCCGCATCCATCAAGCCTGGGATGAATTGGTGCATGTTGGCAATGTCGTCTAAGAATCCTGTGTTGTTGGTGACGGAGGGCGCAATGTTCAGGGTCTGGACATGAGCATTGACTTGGGGCCAAGCCTTGATGGTCGTAGAGATGACGACGCCGTACGTACTGCCACCTCCGCCACGGATGGCAAAGAAAAGGTCCTGGTTCTGGCAAGCATTTGCAGTAACCACCTTTCCATTGGCAAGGACAACCTCCGCCTCGAGAACCTGGTCGGCTCCAAGCCCAAACTTCTGGCTAGCAGGCCCGTGTCCACCGCCCTGCATCCAACCACCCGTGCTGCAGACAGTTGGGCTTCCGCCACCAACAACCACGACATTGTTCTCCTTGGCAACGGGGTACACCTCGCGCCACATGTATGCACCGCTTATCTTAATCGCAGCGCCTTTCCAGTTACAATCGGTGCAGCCGGTAGAGGACTTGAAGGTGCTCTGGAACGAGATGCCCCGTCTGAAATATCGCAACCAGACTTCAATGCTGCCGTAGCCATCATTGCGACCCAGAATATCGTGACCAGTGCTCTTAACTGCGACTCTCAAATTGTTCTTCTTTGCGAAGGCCAATGTATCCGAAATATCACTCACTGTAGTCACATTAACGGCGTAACGAGGGTTGGTGCCGATACTGCAGGTGCCGATGGCGTCTGCGCTCGTAGTATTAATGTCGATGGGCGGGCAAGTGATGTTGACGGGAAAGTCAAGACCAACTGGATTCTCCGAAACATAAGGCGACTCGTACCAACCGACCAAAACGGCTGCACAGGCCTCCTTATCGTAATCCGGGCCGGGATAGCATGGGAGTGCGATGGGTTTGGTGGCAATGAGCTTGCCAGAGACAGTGGTGTTCAAATTGTTCCAATCCTTAGTCAAGGGCCAGCAAGAATCATCCGGCGCCTAAATAATTCGAATCAGCTGATCAGTCCGAGGCTCTGCAATGAAGTCCGAGAAATGAGTAGCAGTTAGACTTACGCATTTGCATGATGCCGACGCTGATTCACCATAAGTACTGCGAGCGAATGCCGCTCGCACGAAAAGAGCTCCAATCAGATTTCTAACAATCATGGTGACAGCGAAGCGCAAATGCTGTGGTGATAGTGAGTTCTTGGATTGTCCTAAGGCTAGTAGTATAGGATGCGCAAGGTATTTGTATTCGCCACTCACTTTGCATTTTATTTCACATATATTACCTTTCCAGTAATTAGAGCCTGACGTCGCTTTCGCGGAGACACGGATGCCGAACCCGAAACCGGGATGTTCAATTTTAGGGCCTCCACCAAATCACGATGGTGGTCAGGTACAAGGAGATATTTCCTTCCATAGACGATCGAGTTTCGTGGGTGTGGAATCCAATGAGGCATCGCTTGGGACAGAGAGTTTATCTAGCGTGTCTAATAATAATTGATGGCTACTGCGCCATGTACGCCCGGATGAAGCTGTGTCGCTTGTCAAATAGCATGTGGCTTGGGTTGCCAGGCGGAATCTGCTTTGCCCAAAAGGAGACCAAAGCCATGATCTGCCCTTTAAAGTTCCAGTTACCAGATCCACTTCGGCTATGGGCAATGAGATTTATGTACACGATCACGATTCCGCGGATGAGCACGGAATTGGCAAGATTGGAGCCGATCGGAAGCCGAGAGCGAATGCGAGAGCGAAGGCAGCAATATTGGTAAGGAACAAATTAAATATCAATGCTGCAAGTAGCATATCAAAATTCCTGCAACGGTACATAGCCACTATACTCAAGAAAATAGAGCATCGTTAAACGAACAGGAAATTTTGCTCTCTATTCATGGGGTCATTCATCTTTGGCGCTGCCCTTCGCTTTGAGTTACCGGGAGCGAGGTCTAAATTGAGATCTTCTCATTGATGATAAAGTGGAGAGAATAACACTCTAGTCGGAGACCGTGCGGGAAATCATATGAATCAACTAAAGAATGCCTTTTATGAGAATACATCATCGCAACCTTGACCCAGCCCTACTCCGCCCGGCAGCCACCAATAGATCTTTATACCAACTGGGGTATTTCTGAACTCTATGGCCATCATATCCTCACTTTGGAAGTCAGTACATCATTAAATCTCTCAAGGGAAATACTTACCTAAACTCATAGCTTCTTTGTGTTGTGGGATGCTCGTATCGTTCGGAGAGATGAGCCGAAGGAGAGCCTTGGCATACACGGATGCGGCACCGATCGCACGAGACCGCCAATGAGCATTTCTGTGAGTATCGGCATAATTGGAAATCCCTCTGATGACTAGGCAAGGAAATATCCCCATCAAGCCAGCTGCTTCCGTTTCAATGCACATTATGGCGTTCCCATATGCCTCACTGATTCGATTCCTCTCTAGAGAGTCAGAGATGATGGAATTCCCCGATGCAATAGTTCCAAGAAGGATGACGAGATCTGTGTTTTTTCGCGGCTTTCTAAAGATGAGTTGGCTGATGTCACAACTCTCGTAGGTATCTAATTTTGATTGGTGCGTACAACTAGGTAGAAAGAGTTTATCTTCTTTCGATGGGTATGCATATACTGCGTTCAGGCCCTCAAGCTCTTGCAGAAACTCCCGCGTATAGTTCTTGGGATTTCTCAGTCTCTTCATATGGTTTTGTAAGGGAGTAACGTATGAGAGAAGCTTTTGGGGAGGTGAGTTCAGGTGACCTCGGTGCTGAAACTCACCACCTGTGAATAAGTTTCCCAGGTCGAATTGTACGACTCCTCCATAGGATCCTTTAGGAATACTGACCACAAAGTCACCCAGCCTAATATCTTTGTTGGGGCCTAGAACACCACCGCCAATCCCAACTAGCAAACCAAAGCGTATTGACTTGAAGGTTTGTCGCATATTAAACCTAACGGAAGCGGCGGCATCCATACCCACTTGTCCAGCTGGGAGGCAGGCCATGACAACTTTGAGGTGCCCCACTTCCCCTAAAACATAGGCATTCGTGTCTGATTCTCGTAGAGATTAGGGGTTCCCATGATTACAGTCCAACATGGCGGTGGGAACATCGAATTGCTCTTGGAGGGCACAAATCCACCCCACCGTATATTCGTCATTTCTGAACTCGGTAATATCAATGACAAAATATTCGGGTAGGAATCACAAAGACCAAGATGAAGTCAATGCAAGCCGGCTTTTACGAATTTTGCGACTCTTCCAACCAACACAAGAGAGTTTGGTGTTTGGAAGACGGCCAGTTCCGCTGTAGTGCAGGCACTAACGAAACTAATGGAGTAAAAATGGCGCAATTCAAGTGGAGTTGACATAGTTTGACAACATCTAGTATCATTGCTGAATTGGATTGTTACCAGAACAAAGTGTCAAGGTATTGAACCGGTAACTTGTCAATAGGCAGAGAATCCAGGCGGTGTAATTAAAAAAGTTGAAATCTGGTGGACAGATTCAGCCTCTGGCTAAGAGGAGCGCAAAGTGACCAATGAGAGCTCATCGGTTAATCCTGACCCTAACCCAAACACATACATTCTGACATCCCAAGAGTTTAAATGGATGGGAGATGGGCAAAGAAGACTCCCATGATAAGCAAGTAAGAACATAGTTTTTAACTTCTAGAAAGTACACAGAATCTATCCACGCGTTGTTCTCCATGTAAATGACGTCATATTCCTCGGCTCTCCTCCGAAGTGGAGGGCGTATTCGATTGATTGTGTTGTGATAGAATAAACTACTCACTAAAGGCTCTATGGATGATTTTAGTGACCCATGGGCCATGTGTTGATCGGTTGGCGGGTTAAGCCGCGGTTTTGCAACGATGTATTTCATGTGACGTAATTATGCAGTAGCATTTCTAAAAGAAAAGCTAATGTACAGTTTCCAAGTTGTGGGCAAAAAACTTTCAAGACATTCTGCATAAATCCGCTATCGGGTGGTTTGTGCTGGCGCTAACGCCAACTGAACGCGACGCAGCTGAACCCTCCCCTCCTTGTTACTTACTGCCTCATAAAAATTTAACCGACCGTACAAATCATCATCATCAGCTTCCAGTATCCCGAATATATATTGCATCAGGTTATGACGCATTCAATGCTTTTAAAATGGCATCGAAGGTATGTCGTCTAATCTGTGTATGACACTGAGTAAACTGACCTGGAAAATAACAGGGAGAACATATTCGCCTAACTGGGCTTCCAGCCGAGATTCTACGAGAAATTTGCCAGTATCTATGCATCCATTGCACAGAAGATCCCTACAAGGGGCGATCAATGCCATATTGTTGTCAGCCATTAAGAAAGCTGTGCCTCATGTCAAAGGTGTTAAGGCATGTTGCACAGCCTATTCTCCACCACGTCTTCATGACCAGTCGTGAGGATTTTGGGACGCGGATCATTCCATTTTCCGGCACCCTCCATCTTAACCCCCACCTGACAAGTCAGGTCCGAAGCATTGTACTGAAGAACGTTGAAGGCAAACTGAACATACCGGAATCAGTATCTTACTCAAGCGACAACGACGATGAAGATGAAGCGGAAGATGAGGTGCGTTGGATGGAAAAAAAGGCCTACAGAATTTTCGGCGCCCATTTTGACACCATTTTATCGCTGGCTACGAACCTTCAGAGTCTCAGAATTTATGGCGATTGCTGGGGATTGCCACCTATCAATTTCAGACACTTGACGGCATTACGGCTTGGAGACTCTAGGGATGGTACTCCCCCGAACAAAAGTCGCGGCTACTCAACAGAGAATGAGCTGTGGTCAGCAATAAACGTTCGACATCTCGAATTGGGTTGGATCGAGATGACTCCGCATGCATGCCATAACATTTTGCGTGCAACACCAAACGTCGAATTCCTCTCCATAGCGCCTCGCCTCTACGATAGATCCAGCACCGCCGATGTCGTCAGGCTGTTGGTTGAAGGATTGCAAAAGCTCAACAGGTTCAGGTACAGGTGTATATCTCAGTACATGCACGAGCCGACGGATTTATTGAGCTTGTTGCTGGTGCGAAAGAATGACTTGAAAGTCCTCGACATCATGTGCCGGGAAAATAATCTCGACTATACCCTACTCCGCAGGTTCGACAATCTAGAATATCTCAGGATTGTCTCTCGTCTAGGGGACGGTGAACGGATGCCGAACTTGAACATCCTTGTCTCAAATCTTCCTCCTTCCTTAGCAACGTTAGAAGTTGGTTGGCTAGCCAGTGCCGAGATGTCTTTTGACGATGCTCTTCTAGAGCTGAGTCAGAATCTTCTTAGGTATCGGAATCTGAAAGTGGTAAGAATAGTCACATTTAATCTTCGATATGGTCCAATGCATTGGACGCCCCAGGAAAACAGGGAGGTTATGGTTGCAAGGTTTCAAGAGGCAGGTGTTCGACTTGAATACGAGTATAACATAAAGAGATTATATAAATCATAACTTTCACTTACCTTCTGCAATAACCTGCACGAATACATAGTAACAATAAAATTCGGCAGTGGGAATATGTATACTCCACCTTATTCCTGCCATTAATCGATAGACTAGTAGATTCATCATCATTTCATTCCGACGCTCAAGAATTTCTAATAACTGAAATAGATTACATGAAAATTAATCTCGTTTGGGGAATATTTAAATCTCAGCCCACGTCCGCTCCGTAACTCCCAATGCTTGCTCGCTCTAGCTGGAAAGTGTGGTATTAACTTTGCCCACGTAGGTCCAATCTGTTGGGCTGAATTCGGCAAACTTCCATTCGTATATGGAACCGTCCACCAGACCATACACTCGTTTATCTTTGTGCACGGAAACTGCCGTCCAGTCCTCAGAGGACGATACCTTCTTAGGCGAATTTAAAAGATTTGGTTCACCCTCCGAGGACCACTGAGTGTTGTCGTATGAGCGCGCGACAATGCTGCCATCGTTGTTGACGTTGGCAACGAGCAGATATATGTCGTTGAAGCTAACAGCTGCGTAGTTGGTGGAGCGGGCACTGCTGAGATCGCCAATCGACCCTTTGTTGTTTCCTTTTCAATGCGGTTAGTGGGGCACTTCATCCGGAGGGGTTTGACATACCAAAGCCAAAGCCAGCAATATCAGCTGGATCACCTTGCATCTCCAGCATAGCGCCGGAGCTGTCAAAGTAGAGTTTCCATGCCAGCCCACCGTCGTTAAGATCTGTCATGGCAATGCCGCTCTTATTCACGGCTTGCTCTCCGAATCCTTGCACATCGGTCCAGTCGTCACCGGTCCCGTTCGAGTACATCAGTTTGCCTTCTTCCTGCCAAGCCAGTATTATCGGATAGTCGTCGGCTGTCCCTCCATTTGCACGCCACGCGGCCAGGTTTGATCCCTTTCCTGCTACGAATCCCATGGGTGAAGTGGGATACTGGGCCCACTTGCTGTCTGCCGAGGAATCCTTCGTGTAAAGTTCGCCGATCAGGTTGCCCGTCAAAAGAACATATAATCTAATGTTCCAGTCGGACGAGTCATCTCCCCAAGCGATGGCTGCAATAGGGGTTCCTGCAATAACATTGATGCTAGTGCCATCAGAGTCGGCGACATCGGCCGACACGTTCCTTGCTTGCCATGTCTTGTTCTGAGAATCCCAGATCGAGGAAATGATGGTGTTGTCCTTGGCCTGGTGAAACACGTAGTAGTGGCTGTATCCGCTCGAGTCGGTCCAATTCACACTCGCCAGTCCTGACTTGGGAGAAATGTTTGTCGATGCGCTTGTGGCCGACGGTGTGCTGCTGGTGCTCGTGGCAGTGGAGGTTGCGGTCGAGTCAGACGACGATCTGGAAGACTTGGCAGCCATGCTTCCGCCCACAGCACCTCCGACGATGGCGCCGACAATGACAATCCCGGCGACGATCGCCAAGATGATGAACAGCGTTCGCTTTATTCCACATATTCTACGCTCTGCTGGAGGAGGAGGATGAGGGGGGTTGGGCGTGCCTGCGGTCAAGGCCGATGGGGTATACGGGCTGTTGCTGACCGACTCGAGCCCTCCGATGTGAGCCTCGTGCTTCGCTCCCAGTAGAACTTCGGGCGACTTGTGAGCAACCTCTGAAGGCACAACTTCAGGGAATTCTGGGTGATAGACCTCCGGTAGGTCCGACCACTGGGCCGACGTCATGCCCGATATCTTTGTCCTCGACGAGGAATCGGAGCTTCGAGGAGATCAAGATGCTGAGTCAAAGCTCGGTATTAATAAAGGAAGCTCCAAAGGAACGGAGCCCACCGCTCTCGACTAGAGCTGTGGCTAGTGATTGCGCGTACAGAAAGAAAAGAAGACGAGGATTGAGAATTGAGAATTGAGGGATCCCTCAGCCCTGGGGACTACAGGGAATCCACATTCACAAGACCCTGGCAGTACATCCCGGCAGCAAATCCCGGAGGCTCGAAGGATTTGTCTCAGCCCTGGCCTGACCTCAGCCCGGACGAAGACTCCATACACGGACTGCTGCAGCTTCCAAACCTCGCGGTAAGCTGGACTTGGATAGCACTCTCGGATCCGTTTCAGGTAGATACATGTTTGTGAGTTAGGCGCCGGCTAGGCAATATCGAGGCCAGCTAGTTGACCCTCAGGGCAGCGGCTGCGTTAGTTCAAACGGGCTTCCCGCACGTCAAAGCGTAGCTCCCCCCGAAAGACGCGCCCACCTCCAGCTCCATTATCTTGACAGCGGTATGTGTTTGCTCTGCTCCTCTTTTTCTTCTCCGCTTGGCAGGAAAAGGGAGGGATTTACGCGGAAATTATAAAAACTGCATTCACTCCGTCCCCACCAACCAGGCTCCTTCCGTGGACGGTCTGCATTACCGGTGAGTTGTAAAGGATTGTCGCATTTTCAACCGGCGCTTACTAGTTTGATCCACCCGAGCTCTGGCAGCCAACCACGGAACGTATAAATATGGGCTGTGAAGCATGCGCCATTCTCATACCAGGCAGACGGTTCCTGAATGGACGCACGCCAAGCTGTAACGCGTTGGGGGCGAAAATTGGACAGTAAGCACAGCGTAGCATCGAGACATGGGTCGCGCGACAGGGCCGTAAGGGCCAGGTTCGATACGCGGAATAACTTCCACCTCCGCGCTATTTTATTACATAATGCCGTCTTTTATTAGTGGGCCATTTTTAAACGCGGCTAGATGGAAACCGGGGCCAGAAATAGCTCCAGGGTAGGTGAGGTTGATGGAGGACAAGTCAGATCCTTATCTTTCCAAACGTATGGAAAGTGATGATCATTGTGACGGGGTAGGAGGATTCTTGGTTCAGGGTAGGCAGAATTGAGAGCCGATGGGGATAATAGTTAGTCCGGAGGGCATCTGGTTGCAACACTAGAAAGAGGCCCCCAATAGCTTCAATCAAGATTCTTACGTTGGAGGCATCTCCCTTGAGCACTTGATTAGTTGATTAACTCCAATGCGATACTTGATGATTGTTATGACATAGGAAGTTGGTTCGTTGAAAGCTTTATTAATATTTTATTTGAAGTTACTGACGCCTCTCGTAATCACTCAGAACAGTCAGTCTTGTTGTCTCAGCTGGGTATGGTGTTTCTCATATCCAACCGCCCCATTTCATCATCCTTTGTCATTGTCAGCGCAATTCGTTCCTGAGTGATTTATGTATTCATTAACATCAAGCCCAAAATATTTATTCATATGAAGGCATACGTCAAGAAAACAAGCAATTGGAGTGAATTGTTCAGAACACATAGTATCCGGATTTGTTTTTGGCAATGAGATAACCACATTAACCTCCCTGGAACTAGCATCTTAACCTGTTCCTTTGCTATGTGAATTATTTGACCCTTTTATTTCTCCAAGGGATCAAATGAAAAGAAAATATTCATAATGTTTATTGCGCCAGTGTCAACCCCAACACGCGTTGTGGGCCTCTCCTTGGCACTGCCAATAAAAATTTGTTCCAGCAAATTGGCTTGCAACTCTCCATGCGCACAATAGCCAATTGGAAAATAGTCTAGTCGGCATTAGTTCTTGGAAGAACCCAACAACTCTCTTTGAATCTAATCTGCAATGGCAAAAGACCTACTTTTTGGGTATGGTCACCTGCGGGTAACGAACAAGCGCCATACGGAGCCACTTGCCTTGCTTCCGGATTTTATTCTCGTGGTTTGCCATCTATATAATGGCTACGATAGTCTTCGGATGAGACCCTCTATTAATTCACTATATTTCAGATCTTTAACTTGACTCTCACGTATTTGGTCATATTAAACAGACGTCATTCAACCTACTTTTTTCACGCTTAGAACATATCCACCATGACATCAAGTATCTCTACACTGTCCAAGCATGGCTTCAAGTTTGTGAGCTGGCCTGGAGGTGAACAAGCAGCGGAAGGATTTGGGTTATCTCATGGTGTTGTTGTGCCGGCAAACACTCGTAAAGTTATTGTCAGTGGACAGCTGGGTATTCGCGATGACGGATCCGTCCCTGAGAGCATCGAAGAGGAAGTTACCATTGTATTTGAGCGCATTTTACAAACACTCAAAGCGGCGGGCTTGGGGGACGATGCCTTTGAACATGTCTATTCTGTAAGATCCTCCCTTACCCAATCTCCGGGAGATGATTTCTAAAGACAGCGTGCTGACATTAAGTGACAGATTCAATCATTTGAAGTAAAGAGCAATGGAAAACCTATTGTGGATGCAGTTATTCCAATCGCCAAGTCATTCCTGAAGAACACCAAACCAGCCTGGACAGGAGTTGAGGTTGCGGCGCTGGTTCACCCAGCAGTCCATCTTGAGATGACTGTTGAAGCTTACATTCCTAATTAATTTTGAACTTTAGCGATAGAAAGCATACTACTTTGCAATATAGTGTGTGTGAAGGCGAACTTCAAATACATAAATAAGAGCCAGTCAGAAAAGTATTTCCTGTGAGATTAATCGTTGAATACGCGAGGTGAAATGAGGTGCAGTTGAATTGAGATGATGGCTCTAAATATGATATATGCTTATTGTCAAGCCGAAAGATATCATCTCTCAAAAGACTAAGGGGGGTCTTGTCTTGATAGATGCTGCGAGAAGATGGGAATGATTGAATGACTGATTGAGGCTGTTAGTGTACAGTGCAGGCGGGACATGCACAAACCGCGTAAAAGTAATCTTTCAAGTTCATAAGCAGGATGAGAAAGCAGGATATAGAACTCAGTACCTAAATAATCGGAATGAAATTGGTAATTGGCCTTTCTCTATTATGACTTATCTATGTACTTTCCGCCACTCTCACCTATGCGACTACGGCTTGTTGGTAGATAGACCCATCAATATGAGTCCTATCTCCTGGACCATCTTCGGAGATTTCCATAGTGTTGTAGTCACCTCCAGCTGGCAGTGCAAGTTCCTCAATCGATCCTGTTCGGCCAACCTTGACATCTTGGGCGAGGTGGTCAAAATGCTTGTCCACTTCTTCAAACACGTTATAGTCCGTAACCCACGGTAGGAGTGGGATAATGAGCGAACTGGGGTGCTTCTTGACAAATTCTGGTGTCCAATCATTTTGATGGTAGATGTTGCGTGTGCTAATTGAAGCTTGGTGGATGACATGTGATCGGTTGAACCGGATACGCTCAAACACCTGCAAGGCTAGAGGGACATCGCCTTGGCATTTTTGCAGACACATGGCAACAGTGACGGCGTCTTCAACTGCCTGGCAAGCGCCCTGAGCTGATGTAGGCAAATGGCAATGGGCAGCGTCGCCCATCACGGCAGCCTTCTTGGAAGGGGAGAGCCAAGTGGTGAGAGGATCTCTCCAGACCAGCTTGTAGTCGATTAGGCGATGCTCGGGTGTTACCTTGGCGAACTCATGCCAAACCTGAGGGAACCCGGCCTTGTTCAGGTGATGCAACACGTCAGCTGTTGTGGCTTTTTCAGACCACGACTCGGCGATGTCTGCATCATCAAGGTGAGTCAGAACCCACGCACAGTCTCTGATTTGCTGTCAGCTATACGATCCAACGTGGTAGGACTTGCGGTGGTGCGACTTACTTTCCATTCTTCCAAGTATAGATGAAGCCGTGCATGTCTCGGCCAACCCAGCAGCGGACGCTGTCCTCTTTTTCGCGGACCATGTCGGCAATGTAGGGATTCTTCAGCATCTCATCTGTGATGTTGAAGTAGGCACGGAAAATGGCATAGCCGCTGTTGACTTTGGATTCCTCGAGGTGCAGAAGCTGGTCGCGGGCAAGAGACTTGGGGCCATCACATGCAAGCACTACATCGCCAAGAATCTTCTCTCCTCCCTCGACCATGACGCCGCGTTCCTCATCAGTGTCAAGGTACTGCACGACGCGCTTGCCAAACTCCAGCTGAACACCGACTTCGCGCGCATAATCGTAGACGATCTCATGCAGCTCTCCGCGGTGGCCGGCGTAGACGTACTGAAAGTCGGTTCCCTGCGGCCAAACGTCTCGGCGAAGGGGCTGGTTCTGGGCGTTGAAAAATTCCATGTACTTTGCCGCGTTGACGCCCACCGAGGCGAGGCGTCGGCCGACCTTGCCATTGTCCCAGGACTCGAAGACGCGGCCGGCGTTGCGGACGAAATCAAGGAGATCACCGTGGGAGCTGGGCCCGGCATGGGTCTCGACCAGGATGGGGTGCAGGCCTCGCAGCTTACATTCAATGGCCGCGGTGAGACCGCAGAAGCCGGCGCCAACAATGACAACTCGGAGAGGATTGTTGGAGCTCATCTTGGAAGTCCGATGCAAAGATTTCAATGTTGGTAGCTCTGCTTACTATTGATTTGACCCCGGTAACGAAGAAAGCTGGCTGTTTGTGAATGCAATTATGACTTCAAGATCACCGACAACTAGTACTTTTATGAACAATGCGCCCTCCTCCCCTCTCTCACCCTGGCTCTCCAAGAGATCATATCTGCAGGGGTCCCATGGGATGGCGAGCCAATGGGAAATTGATCCTTTTTGACCTTACCCGATGTGGGCCAGCCTGATTGCTGCGGGGAAGCCACGGGATGTTGTCGCGCAGGACTTCGAAGCGTGGTCTTCTTTCCGAGCATCGGAATGGCGTCCTCGTTGATAACGCTGTTATCAATACCCATGTAGTAACTCTTTGTCTCAAAGAAGATCCGGGAACCCCTAATCGTGGTGGATCGATCAACATGACCTGATTTCGGACCCGGCCACGTTTTGGCGACATGATGTCTAGCCTTTCTTAGACTGCGACTAGATGCTGGGAGCCGCATGAGGCAAAGGAACACAATTGGATGTAAAGTTCCTTAGAGCCGGAACAACGAAATAGGAGGACTAGGTATAGTGGGGATCTATTTTGTTCAGGGCCCATATCGAGAGATGAAGGGTACATGCATACTCTGCCCATAAATGTGATTCCGATTCCCGAGGCAAAGCGTAAAGTTGACCGACTAACGATTTGCAGCTGTTTGACCAATATTTTTCCCAACTAAGCCACACCAGAGGGTTTTACAAGGCTTGAAATCATGGGAGACTTCCAGGCTAAGCAGAGTAGAGATGGGTTTATGTGGACACCTTCTGGGGGTAAGGTAGAGGGCCTGCCAAGTGTTGGAGTCATTCAACCACCATCCCAAACAGCCACCAAGCATACTGCTGAACTTCATGATGCCATTATCATTGGTGCCGGCTACGCTGGACTCGTTGCGGCGCGAGATCTTACAACTCAAGGTTCGGACACTATCTTTTGCAACTACATGGATATGTAATTAACATTCCCAGGCAAGGACGCTTTGCTCTTGGAGGGTCGTGACCGCATTGGTGGGAGGAGCTGGAATGCAACCATCGATGGTGGCCAGTATGAGATTGGGGGCACCTGGCTGCATTGGCACATGCCTCACATCTACCGCGAGATCTCGCTATACGGCCTCCACAACGATTGGGTTGTGACACAGAATCCAGGCTCAAAGGAGGAATACACCACCTTGACTGTTGGTGATTCTCAACGCAACTTGGCCCCTAGCGAGGCTGTAAGTGATTTTATAAAGCTTAATCAACTGTACACAATAGAACTAATCAATAAATTATATAGACTGAGATGTTCACACGGGTGTGGAGCCTGTTTTGCAATCTGGACGGCGATTATCAGCGTCAGACCTGGAAATATCCATTTGGCACTGACCAATCGGCAGAGCTCATGGCCAAGTTGGACAAGATGACTTGCCAGGATCGATTCGATCAAATCAAAGACCGACTCAGCAAGGAAGAGCAGGCCATGCTCATCGGAGTAATTCAACAAATGGGCGGCTCAAGTCTGGATCGCATGGGGCTTGTGGGAGCTCTGCACTGGTGGACTCTGGGACAACACAACCCTACTGGCCTCAATGATATCGCCCTCCACACGCGCCTAGGAAGCGGAAATAGCACACTTCAGCGCCGCATTTTTGCGCACGCAAACTCTACTGGAAACTTGTCTTACAGCTTCAACACAGCTGTGAGCAGTGTGACGGAAGTAGATGGCATCGTTACCGTCACAGCGAGGAATGGGCAGTCATGGAAGGCGAAGGCAGTCATTTGCACCGTTCCGCTCAACGTCTTGTCTACCATTCAATTCTCACCCCCACTCCCGGCTGATAAGCAAGTGGCCAGTCTGCAGCATTCTGTTAACCTCTGCAACAAGGTCCACGTTGACATTGAAGGAAAAGACTTCTTGTCATGGGAGTCATTTGCCTCACCCGGAAAAGGCATGGTTAGCATGTTTGCTGATCGGCTCACTCCGGCTGGAAACACTCACATGGTCGCGTTCGGTCCCGATCCCAAGGTGGAAAATGGAATCACCCTCAAGAATCTTGATGTGGTCAAGGAGTCGGTTCTGCACCTGCTCCCGAAGGAAAAGCGCAAGGATGTTGTCTTGAACCGCATTGTAAGTCCAAGCAAGTCCGACAACGCCGATATGGATTCTAATCTACAAGCAGGTCAGTCATGACTGGGTCAATGACGAGTTTTCTCGCGGTACATGGTGCTTCCTCCCACCGGAAACAACCACCAAGCATCTAAAGGCCCTCCAGCGCCCCCACGGAAATGTCTTGTTTGCAAGTGCTGATTGGTCTGATGGCTGGCGAGGCTGGGTCGATGGCGCCGTGCATATTGGTGCTCATGCGGCTCACCAGGTACTGGGTACCCAAGGCGGTTTCAAGATTGGTGGTACTGATATCAAATCTCGCCTTTAAAATGGACAATGGGAAACACATCACACCGCTGGAACGCTCCTCTCTCAAAGTACAATCGGAATTAGCATTATCTTTCAATCTAACTCGGTAGACAAGTTCCTTGTAGGCGACATGCCACTCTTTACATTGTAGAAATAATTATTTACAGCCGGAATATTTGCCCTGAAGAAATTGCTTTCACCCTCCCCGTATAGTATGCTTTGTTCGCTTATAAGATTCTCGGAGTTGTTGCATCGGCTTTGTTCCGCATAAGTAGGCGGGCAATCCTGAAAATGCCGAAGCTTGGCCTAGGCGTCTTGTCTGCTCGATCCCCGAAGCCTCGTTTATTCAGCATTGCTGGTCTTGTGATCTGTAAGGCACTAGCGCATACTCATAAAAGGGGGGCTGAATATTGACACTCTGGTTATCAAGTCCTCGGAATGTGGGGGTCGTCTGAACCAGAGGCACATTCTGGATGAATTTGTGATTGGTTTTCTCGAATTTCGCGATATGGTAGCTTCGAATCGAATTAAGCCTCTCGCTCTGATTTGCTGCGAATCGCGGGGTATTACTGCCATGTGGGGAACGTGGTAGATATTGCAGGGATAGCTATCACACCTCGAGATCTAGCGGCAAACAGGCCGTTCAGTACCACCATCCGGTTTACCCGGGTTTGATTAGCGTTTCTAAGCTGATGTGGAGCTAGTAAGTGATGCCGAGCTGGCTGAAGGTGACAGTAGCGGTGCCGTTTGATGCGACGGTGATGTATATACAGGATGATACAGCTCGTAGTTGTCAAATACTTTTTCTTTCATGCCATTACAACCACCCACGATTGCCAAATATTGAACAATCACCAGAAATGACGGACAACGATAGTATTACGAAAGATGTCGGTAACATCGAAAGCTTCAACGCTGCCGACAAAGATGCAGACGACCTCCGGAACCTGGGCATCGCCCCATCCAAAATGAAGCGCAACTTCAATCTCTGGTCTTTGCTCTTCATGTCATTCTGCACTAGCGTCACCTGGGAGGCAGTATCATCGACAATAGCCCAAGCGCTAACTTCAGGAGGCAGCTCCAGCTTGGTCTGGGGATACGTTGCCTCTGCATGCGGAGCAATGCTGATTGTTCTCTGCCTGGCGGAATATTCCAGCATGATTCCGACTGCTGGAGGACAATACCACTACGTCGCGGAACTGTCTCCCCCAAAGATACGGAGAATCCTGTCCTGGTACGCGGGCTGGATCACCATGATCGGCTGGATTCTGTGCGCAGTTGCTGGCATCTTTGCGAGTGCTATGCAAGTGCAGTCGTGGATTATCCTTTTTGCGGATGGCTATGAATTCAAGAGATGGCACACAAGTCTGGTATGATAGCCGAAATAACCTAACTATCCCCATTAGTTGAAGCATGGTGCTAATAGGACACTGCCTAGATTGCGATCGGATTCACTTCCTATTACACGCTGTTTTCCATTTTTCAACTCAAATACCTACACCACTTGATGTTCGTGGCAATGTTCGCTCACGTGGTCGGATACTTTACCACCTCAATTTATTTGCTAGCAAATGTCGAGAACAAAAACTCAGCAAAATATGTCTTTACCGATTTCCAAAATCTAAGTGGTTGGGATAGCTCTGGTGTAAGTAGGACTGTCCGATGGAAGAAAGGAACCTAGTGCTAAATGTTGTCTTAGGTCAGCTGGTCTATTGGACTGCTATCATCAGCAATCGGGTTCATACAGTGGGACAGCTCACTGCATATGGCTGAGGAGATGACCAATGCGTCAAGAGATCTTCCCAGGACCAGTTAGTCTCCCTTTGTGCCGTACACGCATGAGAAGAATCGTCGATTAACATCTACCAGTCATTGCAAGCATTGGGGTGAGTGGTATACTGACGTTCCCTTGGGTAATTGCCGTGGCATTCTGCATCACCGATATCCAAGGCGTTTTGGCCGGACCTGTTGGCTCTCTCAGTCCTATGGCTCAGCTATTCTACAACGTTTCCGGAGGTAGTCAAGCAGCAACAGTTGGCCTGACAGCCTGGCTGCCAATACTCGGCATGTGCGGCACCGGATCTAGCATCATGTCAGCCACCTCGCGGACCGTTTGGGCATTTGCGCGAGACGGAGGCCTTCCGAGGTACTTTGAACATATCGGCGAACGAACAAAGGCCCCAACAAGAGCTCTCGTCTTGACTTGGGCCTCTGTCTGTGCCATTTGCCTGATTTATGTCGGGAATGCCACTGCTTACCTGGGCATCTCATCTGCCTGTACAGTTGCGATGATAGTATCGTATGCCCTCCCACTAATCATCAACGTGATTTGGGGGTTCAAGTACTGCAGCATCCCCCGCAGCGGCTTCTCTCTGGGTCTGTATCACAGACCTTTGGCAGCAGCAGCTCTGGCGTGGTGCACATATATTTCCCTGTTCTTGTGTTTCCCTGCTTACCAACCAGTCACAAAGGAAAATATGAATTATGCATCGGTCGTGTTGGCATTTGGATTTTGTCTCGCAACCTTTTCTTGGTTCACATACGGGCGGTCGAGTTATGTGGGAGTCACACAGCAGCTTCATGGACAAGTTGCGCATTAATTCATAGAAATTCCAAAATGCTTCGTGCATCTGTAAAAAGATATTATTAATTAACTGGTTTACATCCTACAAATAAGGTCCTTCGCAGAAGGCGCCTCACCAAATAATCCGTAGATACCCTTCTGTCTCTGGACACTCCAAATCCATATTATGCGTTTGGATTTTAGTCCAAACAATCTAATTGATGGATGGAAGGATAAAGAAATAGAAAGAAATAGCTGTTATATTTATTACCTATTCATTTGTATATCTGTATCCCTCCGTCAATGACAAGCTGCGCATTCTATTCTGTTTTGACATTTTTTGTCATAACAATCGATGTTCATTTCAATACATACCACTGGGATATCTTTGTTAAAACCGACCTTGGTTAATTATCGCATCTTCTATCAATCGCAAACTAAGACACCCGAAAATGAAATGCTATGAGATATTTCAAGTCCGAAAGAAGCTGTCATGGGAATGAAGCTTATCTGCCAAACTGGAGGATTGTGAATGAAGATTGACCTACCTCACCAGTGTAAGCATTAGCTCAGCTACCAGCTTATCAATTTCCGAACATTCCTTAGATCGGAAACAATCAAAACAACACCGATTCGCCAGCATACTTCCATGTTGTGCCAATCTCGGAAAAAGATCGATTGCGGGGTAATGCAGAAGAGTTGCGCTAACCCCGGATCAATCGATGCCTCGTGATGGGTTATCTGGGAGCTAGCGGCACCCGTGGCACCCGCGGACCCCGAATGATAACGTCCTTCATATCATTTTGTGAGAGGAATGGATCCGTGGCGTACACTGGGGTACATATGATATCGCTTCTCCATTTGCGCCACTATGACTAAAGCAATTGTCACATTGAACGCCCAGCTCAAAACGTTGTTGTGCAGAAGTATCAGTCATTTTCCAAACAACGGTTCGAAATGACTGTGACAAGCACCATTCTAGATCTTATCCGCGGTTACTGGACCATTGGGGTTCCGTTACTCTTTCTCATATATTTGCTGTCCAATCGATATCAAAAAGGACTGCATCGAGTCCCAGGGCCATGGCTTAACTCAATTTCTACACTCCCACGGATGTGGTCTGTTTATCGAGGACAGCATCACTTGGAGGATTTAAAACTACACGCTCGCTATGGGAAAATAGTTCGGCTAGGGCCAAATCTGGTGTCCGTGAACGACACTGCCGAAATCAACCAGCTTTATGGAATCACGACCAAATTCATTAAATCTCCATTTTATGACCTTTCGGCTATGTTTGATAATGAAGGGCTGGTACCGGACCCCTTCGTTATACGCGACAACAAGCCTTTGCACTCGCGTATGAAACGCAATGCGGCTAACGCTTACAGCTTGAACGGGCTCATCCAATTTGAACCATGGGTTGATCCGGTTGTTTCACGTCTAACCCACATTATGGACGACTTTGCCCAACAAAACGCAATTTGTGATCTTGGGGAACTCTTTAAACGATTTGCTATGGACGCGGTTTGTAACTTGACCTTTGGCTCAGATTTTGGCTATCTCGAGAAAGGGGACCACTTGAGATTTTTCAATAGCATTGATCTCTTCACGAAATACATGTCCATTGTAAGTTTCCTCAGCGAAGACTGTTCAAATATCTTTTTTGGATGCATCTTTTCGATTTTTGAGGTATCAAACTAACGTGACTAAAATACAGTTCGGTCATGTCGCCTGGCTACACCCATTCCTGCTAGGAAATCCCACATTGGCTGGAATTGCTACACGTGGCGACGGGTCCTCCGAAGCCATGATTGACATTACGACCAAAGAACTTCAGAAATTCCGCACTTCTCCCCCTGCGGAGGGTGATGCAATGACCTTCTTGAGCCGACTTGCATTGAACCAAGCCACGAGTCCAAAATCCCTTACCGATCGGGAGATCATCACACATGCGTTTGGAAATATTTCTGCTGGATCTGACACAACAGCAGTAGCCATGAGATCAGTGATATACCACTTGTTGAAGAACAAAGGCGCATATAATCGGCTTTGTGACGAAGTACGCAGTACTCTTGAGCAGCCAGTTCGATTTCAGGGTGCAAATCAGCTACCCTTCCTAAAAGCAGTTATTCAAGAGGCAATGCGCATGCATCCGTCTGTTGGCCAAATACTCGGGAGAACCACGCCAGCAGAAGGTGCAGTTGTCAGTGGCTACCGGGTGGGCGCTGGTGCTGAGGTGGGAATGTCTCCATGGGTCCTACACAGGGACCCCGAAATATTTCCAGACCCGGAAGCATTTAGACCAGAGAGATGGATCCTCGGCGAGGGTGTTCATGATGAGGATCATCTACGTTTGATGAACCGATCGTTTTTTGCATTTGGCCATGGTACGCACACGTGTAGCGGAAAGCATATTAGCATCATGGAGGTAACAAAGTTGATTCCGACGCTATTACTGAGATATGATCTGGAACTGGTCAATGATGGAGCTAGCTACAAGTTCAAGAACTGGTGGTTCACACAGCAGTCTGGGCTGATGATAAAAGTGGTCCGGCGATGATGCGGAGATGTTGTATGTATGTATATACGTGGTCTGCTATCAAATATTCATGGCTGAGACCAAGAATTCAAATCGACTGGGGAGCTTCCTATTTTGTATCGCTCATGTCATTTTGAATCATATTGGTGAGCAAATATTAAGCCAACTTCTGTCTAGTTCGTTGTACTTGCGGTTACAGCCGCGTGATGTCAGACTGCAGAAAGCTCAGCAGCATATTTTACGGACGTTAAATTATGAGGGACATTGACAGACACTTCAGTGTATTATTAAGCAAGCGCTATTCAATATTCGATCCTTTCTGCCCATTATACTAAGATCTGATCTTGACCAATTCGTTGCATCGTGTCCTGCCATCTCTCAGGTACCGCATGACCTTGGCTTACCAGGTCTCGGCGTGACCATACCTCTTCCAGAATCTTTTGGCCATTTTTCGTGTTATAGATACCTAGAAGATGAAGCCCAGCCCATCTTGACCGAATGTAATCTCGCTCATGCAAAAGATCCATTTCGGCCCCGAGGATTACCAGACACCAACCAAGATTAGCCCCCGGGCCTATTGCATCAGGAACCATGGTCAGGAGTTCTTGAGCAGTGTGGAGCGATATTAGCATCTCCTCGTTCAAAGGCTCTGCTGGTCCATACGCGATTCGATAGACATAGATGTGTAGAGAATGGCGGAATATCTCTGCTGTTGCTACGATGCGTCTACGCAGTTCCTCTTGGTCCATCTCGACCAATGAGAAAGGCTCCTCCGTATTATGACATGTGATTCCAATTTGGGGATGAGATTCCAGCTTGATTTCGGTTGACTTGATCTCCTTTTGCAACAGCTCTGTTCGTGCTATTAACTCATCTTGGTTCAAGCTGGTCTTGGATTCGACATAGAGGCGTGAAGCAGCCCACTGTACTTGGGTCAGACCAACTTCTGAAAATTAGACTGTGGAATTACTTACCATAATTTTTGGTAGTTGAGAAGAACATCCGAATAGGGCATCGACCAAGGCGTCTTTATGCTTCTGACCAGGCGCATTATCTAGCCAAGACTCCAGCTCTGCCATTGCGGGCAGGCCTAAGTTTAATGCGCTTTGAGTATCGAGTAGGCAGACCCAAGTTTTTATAAAGGGGTCCAGATCTGAGCAGTCACCACGCGATTTAATCCAGCCGTGTATTGCGTCGTAGTGCCCTTTCCACCTACTTGAGCCCGAAAAGACCTTGTCATCATTCGTTAGCTGGGAAAATGATCGGCGCTATGTTGTCCTACCTCATACGATACCAATAGAAGCATTGAAGCAAGAGTGGTTTGGCTGTGGACAAGTTCTGGCTTTGAGAATCTACTACGCAGGCATCTTGCAGCAGCCTGGAGGTATTTGGAGGAAATCGTGTCAGCTGTACGCTGCCAGCGGCTGTAGTGTGATGTGGCGACAGCCATCATGGCATTCATCACTGCAGGCTCTTGCGTCGCCATAGGGAGCAGCGATCGGTAGCCATTTTTATCATAATCAATTGCAAGGGCTATCCTCGCGACATTTTCTAAATAGGGGTCAGTTGAGATTGCGAAGAAGCCTGCCATGATTTACTCACTAATAAAATGCTGCACAAAGAAACTTTCTTCTGCTGGTAGTCCTAATGATGATAGACTTTTTGGTGTGCTTGTGCCATTTTCCACCATGAGATGAAAGATGGGACTCGTCGACGAATGTGATTTGCTTCGTCGCCTCTTGGACTGGGTGACACTGCTAGGCCATTGCATTCGAACTCCATAGCCTCGACATCTTGTTCCCCACTTTGAGCAGGTCTTACATCCTATTGATCAGGACATCAACTGTGAGTAAAGTTTCTAGTATATGATGCTGAGCAGGTCGAGATGCAGCTTACGTGGTAAAGCACCGTCGCATTCTCGCTTCTGATTGAGACAGGTCCAACAGGCGCCCGTTTCATTTTGGCGCTCCGTGCTCGGAAGGTTACGTTCCATGTTGGCAAATACCCTGATCTTCGGGATGTTTCTGTGGTGGATTGCCTTAGTAGCCGTGCACAATTAGAACAGAATTGCTGTTGTAGGCAAGATAATCGGTGGACAAGTGAGAGAACAACGGCGGGGTTGAAACGAGTGGTCCGGCTTATCTCTCCTCCTCGGGGGCGACGATGCCGGGCAGAGATAGAGGTGGGTCAGCTGAACAGGGAATAGGGAGAGGGGGGACAGGCGCGTTTGCGGGGGTGGCCACGATATGACGGCTTTTTAATGCGGAGACAGCAGCACGACCAGGAGGCACAGGCTGGGCAGGGCTATTTATCTAACGGGGTCTTGGCGCCTTTCTCGGACACGCGTCACCTGGACATGACCCCGAGATTCCGAGTCCAGGTCTATGTCGCTATGCACCCTAGCTAGCTAACTACACTAGCGTACTACGTACTACGGTGCTCCCACTCACAAACCTATAGAATCACAAGCATCTTGAAAGCTAGATTGACCCAAAATCTACCATGTCTAGAATTCAACACTATCTGGGAAGAGACCAACATCAAAGATGTCCCCCCACAAGTCCTCTCTTCCCATGAGCTGCCCAAGCCCCGGTATCTCTGGCATGTCTTGATCTACTGCAAAAAAGTCTCTGACTAGTGGCATTTGACCAAATATTTCAGGACAAAAGTCGTTGAAATCCTGTGGCAAGGAGGATTGCTGATGATTGTTTGCATTGACTAAATCAATGGGCTGTGAGCTTGACACAATTCTCCTGTCCATGGCATTCGTGCATGTTTGCTCGACAGTGGATTCTGTGCCACCTGTGGACCTTTCTTGATCATCTTTATGATGAACTGATGATTCGGATGATTGCGTGCTAATTGCTACTCCCTCATCCTCATGGGCATCTCCAGATAAATGGTTTACATAGGTGTGGAGCCAGCCCATTCGGTCCGATGGAGAATGTACTACTTGGTCGTTCGTATTTTGCCCCTGTTTGGGTGGGCTTTGTTGCGCTTTAGGGATATTTGGATTGGCTTCCACGCCTCCTGGGTCTAGAGGAATAAAAGGGGGCTCTTCAATATCAAGAAACCGGCTAAAATAACCGTCGAATGCACCCTCCAAATCCCCTAGGGCGTGTCTCAACGGGGTACTTATATCATGGATGCGGAATAGAACATCAATCTATAATATGAGTTGGTTAACCTATTTTATTTGATGGCGTTGATTCATATTCGCAGCTTGGTGTGACTTACCCAATCTTGCACATGGGGATAGAACATCCTCACAGCCGCTAATACAGTAAACATTCGCTTGAGATTTTCGATGAGCTGCTTATTGTATGGCTTGGATGAGCGATGCAGCCGGTTTACGAGTACTAACGCGCTTTGCATACAAGAATATCCGAGAAGAAGTGTGTGCTGCAAATAGTCAGTACTGGGCTCGTATAGAATTGAAGCCATGGAGTCAAGCCCACCTGGAAAAAGCCTTCACGATTGATGATCTCCTTTATAACATTGCAGATTGCATCTGCACTAGCTTCGCAACGATAAATCCGCTCCTTTAAAAACAGTGGGGGGGCTCCCGGAAATTCAACGCATTTCAATTCCTGCCCATCACCGGCTGTTTGAACTCGCTCTGGTATTGGAAGAAATGTGCGATTCAATAAAATCGCGCAGCAATGCCATATTAGGATCGCTAAAAAAGCCTCGCCTTCCTGTTCTTGTTCAGATTCCCCACGACCAATTTGGAATATTGAAGGGTCTCGGATGAGATAATCTTCCAACTCGTCTTGGAGCTTTCGAAAGCCGGACTCTATACTCCACGACTCTGGGTGTTGTGATATGAAGTTTCTTGAGCAGTTCTTGTCGATTCGGTTCAGAATATGTAAAAGGCTGAGCAGCTTATCCGTGCCTTCAGAAAAGGAAACAAAACCTGGAGTCTGGTTGATTCCCGGACCGAGGTTTGACTGAATAGAAAAACGATTGAGGCAATGCGAGAGCTCTGTGATGGATAGATATCGCTCTGCTGAATTAATAATCATTTTTCGCTCTGGATCAATCCCGGGACCAAGCCTAGCCAGCTGCACTAGACTCTTTGCAGATGCTTTGGAAGTTAGCCAAGTTTCGGACATCCTAAGAATCTCAAAGCAACCAACCAATATCGACCCAAGCACCACGGCCACAACCCTTGCTGGCCTCGAACTCGATCAAAACACAGAGGGTTCTGATATTGTCTACTTCTGAAAGTTGTGACAGTGAAGAATGCACGTGGATCCGAGCCTCTTTCGCAAGTCGTGAAGCAAAATCCCTCGAATGAGTATGTTTTGTGACCTTGTGAACCGAAAATCTCAAGCTTGAGGCACACATGGCCAGCAAGAGACCCGCGGAAATGGTTTCACCAATGAGAGCTTCATTAATTTGTGTCGCCGAGAAAATTGGGCCGAACTGGAGGATCGTTCGGGAACAAAAAAGCTCAATCAAGTGACACGCGAGGTCAATATTGAGTCCCGATGGCCTGTTGAGAGTCGTTAATTCTCACTGTAATACTGCACCAAGATATAGTAATAACTCACGTATTGGCCAAAAGTCGTTCCAGCGTAGGTCTCCATAATTCTGAATCTAGTTCTGTGTCTTCTTCTGTGGTATGCTCGCTGTCTGACCCGTCAGCTGGCCCGGTGCTGCACTCCGGTGTCTCTCGAGCAGGTTCTGTCTGGGCTTCGGCATCAGTGACAGATTTTGCAAGTGATTCGGCGATTCTTTCTTCATTCCCATTTGTGATTAATTGCTGCCTAGGGGCTAATTTGTGAGTGATTCTGGTGGATTGGGGGGCAGACTTTCGAGGTCGCGGGCCTCGTCTGCCTCTGCTGCTGCTGTCGAATACGCATTGCTGATTGTTCTCAGAGCATGATACGCATGGGTGATTCCCGCTACACCTCACCTGTATGCACAAAACGTATGTTAGCGGAGACATGGACCTGGTCTCTTCACTTGAACTGCTCACCCGACGTTTCCGGCAAGAATCACACGCCAGGGTAACTTTTCTTCTGTATGGACCATGAATGGCAGATGCATTTGCCGCCGACATTATAAAATTAAGATGTAATGGATATTATGGCAAATAGTCACGGCATGGCTATGTGTACCGCTTCCGAGTCATGGATGGGCAGGATTCTGGTATCGTTATAGCCGATTTCCCCAAGACGGGCTCGCGACGTGGTGGTGGCTGATCATCCCAAGATACGCTATAAAAGCACCACGGCTGTGATTGGTCCTATTTTTCCAGCCAATCTCTGCGACCAGATCTCATCTTAAAGCCCCACTGGACCAGTCTTAGCTGCATCATCAACCCCGCCATTTGAGATAGCTTTATCATCTACGGGAGCAGGGGTTAACATTGGGGAGAGCGGAACGAAATGTTGGCGGCGAAAAGATTGGAAAATACAACCTAATATAAGGCCCTCGTCTTGTTTTTATTATCCGCATTGAGCTTCACAAGAATTGATTTATCTCTGTGTTAGTAGTCGTAATTAAGACAATACTACTCTTTAAGATAAGTACGCTTGAGTAGATTGACTTGTGCAGTCCTGCTATCATATTTAGCATCTAAAAGACATAAACCTAAAGAGATTGAGCCTGATGTTTCCATCAGCCTCATCGAGCTCTCCATCTAAATGTGTAGTTTCTAATTCGTATTCATCACCAACGTCTTCATCTTAGGAACCGGAGCCCATCTTCTCCCTACCCAAGATTTGTATCTCTATCCCAAGGGGAGGAATTTAATTCCTCAAGCAAATCCCATATCGTTTCGTTAATTAGGTCGCGAGCAAGCGACCAGCGGCCTTCGTCCACATGTGCTTGGATGTCCCAACACTTGTGAAGAAAATCATCTCGGTTCCAATCATCCAATTGCTTAATTAAAGGTGACAAACTTTTCAAAGCTGCATCTCGATCTCCTTTGGTTAAACCACTGGCAGTTTGCTTCAAGCATTTAATGTGACTCCGGATGTTGTTATTGCGTATTCCTCGATATAGCCGTTCGAACACTTCTTTTTCGTCAAGGCCTGGTTGTGCATCAGACTCAACGCTCCACGCAGGTTCTGATAGAGCGGAAAGGAAGCTCTCTAAGGCGGTATATCCATCGTCATTGCGCTGCTCTGTATTGATATCGGCCATGTTCAAGCCTTCGAGATATTGCAACGTTTCAAAACTCGAACACCTTGCAGCAAAGTGTAAAATGTTGTTGCCCCATCGGTCTGTCGTCAAAACGGATGCCCCAGCCTGTAATAAGCAACCAAACGCCGGGAGGTTGTCCTCTGCCAAAGCTCTATTAAGTGGCGTCTGACCAAATTCGTCTTGAGCCTCGAGGGGAGCCTTTTTGTTTAGAAGTAACATAATTTGTCTGTTGAGAATTTCTTCGCTTTGGTTGGACCTTGCAAGTTTATGCAGCGGCATCTGATTATATACGTCGCGGACAGTCACCGAAGCATTACTGTCCAACAAAGCTGACGTGACTTCAGGAGAGGCAAGTTTAGTTGCTAAATGGAGTGCAGTTTTACCGTCTCCTCCTTGTAGGTTCGGATGACATTTGGCTGCTAGAAGGCATCGCACAGAATCTAGCTGGTCATGGTCGGTGGCACACATCAGCGGGGTCCAGCCTATCACGTTTTTGAGGTTGACGTCAGCTCCAGCGTTGATCAAAATTTGAACGGTTTCAATGTCGCCATTCATCGCAGCCCAGTGGAGCGGTGCGTATCCGCTATGGTCAACCGTATCAATGGCCCAAGGTTGTTGCCTCAGTGCCTCTTCGACATCGCCACCCCACCTCACTGCTTCGAAGAGTCGTGTGCGCCGCAACTCGTCTGCGCAAGGGACATGCGATTTGGCAAGCCGAAGTAGGTAGATTTGACGGTCATTCAACATTGAACCACTATCTTCAAGAATGAAATCTGATCGTATAGCAACAGTTCTGCATAGTTAGTAAGTATATAATTCCGGATTCATGGCACATACTTCGGCAGGCCGTAGGCAGGCAGCAAATCTTTCCACAGTACTACTAACAGCAACTCCAGGAAATCCCATGCGAGTTCTTGAATTGCGGCCTACCAACCCGTTAGCCATAATTCCCGATCATCACCGTGTCAGATACTTACTTCCACTAATCCTTTACCATCCACGGCTAAGTCGTCTGGGAAGTAGTCGAACCTTCGCTTTGCATAATCCTGGAGTATGTCGGAGGACCTTTCTATATTCAACCACACATCGTCATTTGATCGGATTACCCTCGGAGACCTCAATGGAGGGCATAGGCTGACTCGTATCCAAGGCATTCCGATGAACTTAAATGGTCGACACTCAGCCCTATACGGGTTACCAGTCTCTCCCTTGCAGCCTGGTTCACAAGCCAGTCTTTTCAGGTGAGGAATCCAGGATTTCATAAAGTATCCAATCAGGCTAGTCGTTTGGTCAAAGTGGCAATGACACTGGCAATGTTCTGAACACCCGCTCAATGTCATTGGAACGACGCCAGACCATAACTCGGCATCTGTGTGTCGGACGAGTTCAGTATTAAGCGGCGTAGATGGCCTTGGAGTACACTCATCGCCCAGCTCATCCTCAGATAATTCTTTAACGTTTCCAGAGTCAATCAAGAACTTATCTTCGCCTATCTCCTCATTAAATGGCAACTCTTCAACTATCCTATGCACCTGAGATGAGACAGGCTTCGTGACTGATAGCCCTATTTGTTGTAGGAGATGCATTCGGAATTGCCGTTCCCTATGCCAATAATTAGCCATGTATAACATATATCAGAATATTTTTCATTGTATAGACTTGCTCTTCGAACATCCTGTTAATGAGCTCTCGTTGTTCGATGCCTAGTACCACATCAAGATTTTGCTTCACATCATGAGCCCTTTCACGAAGCTTCCGTATTCTGTTTTCTTCAAGCAGCCACTTGAGCTTCTTCGCACTCAGGTTCACTCGGGCTTTGGAGCTCTCGGAACATCTTCCTCTAATCTCTTGGAGCTCCGAGGTGACCTGTGCAAGTTGATCCATTACTCTGCTCATCAAAGGATGGGCTGGTTTAGAGAGCTCTTCCTTGATGGTGCCGGCTATATGCTCCAGCACCGCAATCTATGTCACGCATACTTTAGCTAGCTCACTTAAACTTGGGTCCGGTCGTAGGCTAAGGCGATAAGTCTCACCTCGGATTGGAATTCGTCGAACTCATGGTGAATTTGCGGGATATTGCTAATCAGTTCCACTGCTGCCGCCGTCTCTCGACATAGTATCGCAATATTAGATATCCCCGATCGAAGATCCATCGTTTGGGTTTCCTTCACATCAAACCGCCGTTTGAGGAGTAGCAAAAACAATACGGGTTGTGCATATGAAATGGGAATTGCCCATGTATGATTTTCCAGAGCGGGGGCCCACTTCACAGCCTCGTCTGACACAGCCCCGAATGCGCAAGGCGTTTTCGAGAGCTGGCTACCAATCAATTTGTACCACATGTTACCCTACAGTCCAGCCATATTTCTGAACTGTATTATTGTTTACGTCATCACTTGAAGTTCAGAATATCAGCAGTGGCAGGCATGCGCATCGCGATGTTTAGTTGGCCAAACCCATCCATGGACAAAACTGCAATACTCATGTTGCAATGGGGGCCAGGGCGAAATCTAGAAAATAGATAAAAAAGAAATGAAAAGTAGTTTTACGTGATATCAACTATAATATGTTGAGAGTTCCCGGGTGTCGGCTTCCATTGCGATTCAGAACCAGACCATCAGTTTGGGGCTTTGTCGAGTTGAGCATGGCGCGCTTCACGTCATTAAGTCAACAATTCTACACACATCGTGCCTCTCCCGCTATATAAATTGGCTGGTGCACCAAGTTGGGGAGGGGCTAAAGTGAACTAGCGACCCATGGGGTCGTCCCGAGTCGTGGCTTTTGGGGCCTCCGGAAGTTTCTCTCCAAACCCCAGTCCCCACCCTT